>LBNU01007499.1:0-30946 GCA_014162995.1 Artemisia annua
GAAAGATGATGCTTGAGGTATAGTATTATTTTAATATTAATTAAAGATAATAAAAATTGTTTGGTTCCACATTTATAACAAGGAAACAAAAGAAAAATGTTAAAAAACGATTGAAGGAGATAGGCGGCCTACCATTTCTATGAATTTTCTGTCAAACCCCACATTTACCTATAGATTCGTTGATATCTTCACCTATGGATATCAAGTACTATTTTGAAACCTAAACCACAAACCAAACAAATAATTAGTTTCACATCAATAAAAAACCCATTCCAAATCCTCAAAACAAACGGGCCCTTATATTACAAACATTGTTGTGATGCTTACCAAGATTCTTTAACAATTACTTAAATGTTACAACATCATAATGTTGGAACTTATGAATTCATTTATATATATGTATCTTGCAAATTTCCCACATCGGTTGGTAACTGAAATGAAAGTGGGTATATGAACACAAGTACCATTAAAAATATAAGATTTATTTATGCAATCTTTGAAAAGTGATAATTTATTCATATTTAAGAATTGTGCAAATATTTCGTTTTAGCTTATAAAGTTTTTAATTTTATAAGGCTTATTTCTTTTTAGCTTATAAGAGCAACTGTAATGGCAAAGCTTTATTCTGTCAAGTTTTTTGAAAAACTTTTTACCACTTTGACTAAAGCTTTTACAAAAGTTTTTTTTGTGAAAGACTTGGTGTTTACCAAGCTATTGGAAAAAGCTTTTCGACTCTCACCTTATCATTTAAATACAACTATTTATATATATAAAAAAAAAACTTTTGTAAAGCTTTTTAGCATTGGAGACAACATTTGTAAATGACTTTCTATATTCAAACTAATGAAAAGATGATCCAATAAATGCAAAAAGTCTTTTGGAGTTTGAGCATTTTAGATGCTCTAAAGTTTTTAATATTATAAGGCTCGAAACATCTCACGAGCCAATCTGAGCTCGAGTATTTAAATTTTGCCCAGACACCAACGAGTATTAGTAGTCGCACAACTAAGTGGTGAGTCTCTTTATCCTTAGTTTGTACAAATAAGATAAACAGTTTATTCTTTTTTGTACGAAACAAATATTCACGCGCATGTTCTTGATCGATCCCGTTGAAAGACTAGGCACATTAAGTGTTGGATAAAATGTATCAACAAAAAGGTGAACAAGTTCCGAGCCAACGTCTTCTTGAGATTGCATAAGTAAAACGTGAATTCGATAAAGCACACATGGTGTCTGCCTATTCTTGGTTCAGACACACCTTAACTCAAGTTTTTTCATAAGAACCAACAATGGTAGCATTTTGTATGCTTTTTTCTGTACATTTCGATAATATATCGACCTAGCTACTGATTCGTTTCTCTTTGTTTCGTGCCTTAAAAATGAACATGCGTGGTAGCATGGGCGGAGCTACGTGAGGACCGGGGAGGGTCCCGGCCCTCCTAGGTCCAAGTCCGTTAGTGTATTTATTTGCGATTGCATGTGTATTTCCGGAAAAAAAAATTATTTCCGCCCTCCCATTTAATGTATTTCCCGAAAAAAATTTGTTTCGGCCCTCTCACGAAAATTTTTCTAGCTCCGCCACTGCGTGGTAGTATGACGAGCATAAGGTAAAACATATTATTCAGGCACAATAGTAGAGACGAGGAGAAACGAATTAGTATATTAAAAACTGAACATGAAAGTCCAGCGGACAGAATGGCTCAGCTAGATGTTAGATTTGAACTGGTTCATAGTTCAGGGGCTGCACACAAATAATAACACAACACACTAAGCCATTTTGACCGACCTTAAGCGGACAGTTCACCAGCTTAGACCACGAACCTTATTGAACTAAGCCATTTTGACCGACCTTAACCCATCGATATGGGACAGCATCAAGTTCTTCATTCCAATTTTTTCTTCTTTCATTTTTCTTTCTTTTTAATCTTCTAGCTTCTAAAGCATTAGAAAAAATGTTTCTTGATTATGTTTCATGAGTGATGAGTTACTCGGGCAAGCTCGGTAAAAGTTCAAAATGAGCCGAGACTTAACGAGCTCGAGCTTAAAATAAATATCGGTTAATAAACGAGCTTGAATTCGATTAAGCTCGCGATCCTAAACGAGCTTTTACATATATAACATATGGGTGTTGTTAGAGGTATCCTATAAGTTAGTAGCACTCCCCTTAAGCCATTATTATCAGTTTGTGAACAGGGAAATACAGTTTTGTACCGTTTTATGTTTTATGCTTTCTATCTTTTAATACTTTTGATTTATCAAACTTTATATTTTTTGTACATAACTTTTAGTTCTGCAGTTTTATAATAAACACTAAACAAAAATAAATAATAAATAATAAATAAAAAAAGCGGGGTTGCCATTATCCATTTGTGAATAGTCTTTTAAGATAAGTAAACAACTGAGATACAATATAAACCAAATATGCTCGTAACAAGGCGAGCTCGAAATCGAACTTGCGTAATGCTAAACAAGCCGAGCTCGAATTAGAACTTGCGTAATACTAATCGAGTGAGCTCGAGCCTTCTTGAGATCGGGCTCGGGTTAGTGTTTAGACCCCTGCATTTAATCACAGTTAGTTTTTCTTATTAAACACATTTGCTCTAGTGACTAAATGAAAATATGAAATTCTTCGCTTAAGTAAGGTTGGGCTATGACCCGGCGAAGTCCATCAGATATTTATAAAAAAAGTTGATGGCTTCACTTTATAAAATAGTTAACTTCTTTTATGTTGGTTTAAAAAATAATGGTGCATTAAATAACATATTTTGAAATAACCAAAATAAAAATCATAGGAAATTTCTTAACAATTAAGTAAATCGACAGAGTTTCTTCATTTTCATGTGTAGAAAATTAGCAATGACGTGCTCTTGATATACAAAAATCTATCTTGAGATCTACTAGCATCACAAAGCTATTTATTTTTAATCTACTAAAGCCATTTCAAACATTCAATTAATCTACTAAAGCCATCACAAAGCTATCTTGCGATACACGGATCTTGTTTACCATTAACAAGTCAAACTTTTATTCATGTCAATAACAGTTTTTATATATGATACATGTTTATGAGTGAAAATGTATTAACTTGGTTTCTTTCGAAAAGTGTTGGAGTTATGTTTGCCCATTAGTTTCTTTTGAAGATTCGGGACAAATGAGTTCGAGTCAAAATATTTACATATGTGTTTAGATCAAAAGAGTTCAGGTTAAATTGACATGTTGGTTTATTTTGATATGCAAAAACACATTAACAATTGTTTCAATCATTAAATTTTTTAAAATTACTTATATGATAACTTGAAACTCACATCATTTAATTTATATTTAGGCAAATAGATTGTAGCAACCCGTTAATTTCCTCACTAACTTCCCTACTAGCTTCCCATAGGTTAGCAAGGTCTTACTAACTTAACTTAGGCCCTTACTAAGCACAATCTAGGTTAGAAATGCCTATAGCTATTTTCCGAGTGAAATTTTTGCTTTACTATACCACTATTACCTATATAACTTCTAGACAAGCTCACGTATCCACCTATGCCAACCACCACTATGTTTACTTGATGTAAACATCCCGGTATGTCAAGTCTAGGTTTTAAACACATTTTCACTAAGTAAACTATCACTCTAGTACACTATACTCATCAGAAAACCCTAATTGCATCTATGTGTTTACGGTTATCTTTAAACCCCTAATTGCTTACCTGAACTACCTTGAAAGTGTTCAAGGCTTAGGTATGAGTTACATTAGCAACAATAGGATATTTTAGCACCCTTAGACCCTAGTACAACCTCTTAGAGCTTAGGTACAAGTCTCTTAAGCACAAAACCTTCACTATGTCATAACTTCCCGGAAACTAGGTTAAACTTTCCCAAATCTTTACCATAAAGCTACCACCTCTTAGTATAAGCTTTCTAGGACTTAATATTAGTCACTAAACACTTATAGGACCCTAAACTAGGCACTAAACCCTAGGCAAAACCCTAAACTCTCACTAGACAAAACTTAGTTAAAACTAAACCTAAAACCTAAACTAAGCTAATATAGCACCTCAAATCTTACAAACAAGCACCCTAAAACCTCCCTTATACCAAGCTAGCACCCTAGCACCTCCCAAGCAAGCACACAAGGAGGTGCATCACCTCCTTGTCACCTTCTTGGTGCTCGGCAAAACCACAACCACAAGACCATCCCTACAGCCCCCTAGCTAGATATAGCAGCTCTTAGTCACCCATTTAGGCTTCCTTAGTAAGCTAGTAGCTTTGCCTAATCACCTCCCCCCCTTGCCACCTCCTTGTTCCTTTCCTTGCTCGGCAATCCAAACGCACCCTATAAATACCTCCCTTCCTCCTCCATTTCACTTCACACCTCCCTCTCTTCTTTACCTCACATACTTCTGTAGTACTAAGTCCCTAAGACCTTAGAAGTCGAGTAGTATAGCCCTAGTCCTTGTCGAGTTCCATTTCTAAGTCGAAAACCCTAGTTTCCTACGTTACTCCTCCCACGACCTAGGTAAGCCTCAACTTTGATTCTAATAGCCTTAGTACTGATATAGGACTCCTAGGATATGCCTTATAACCTTTAGATAAGCCTTGATCACTTTCATTTAGAAGTTTTCTATTCGAAACCCTAATTTTAGGTAATTATGTGTTTTTGTGCTAAATTGCTTTATTATGTGCTATAATCTGATTTAGGAGACTTAGTTAAGTATACATTAGCTAAACATAAGCTAGGAAACTCTTTTGTTTCATAAAAATATAATTTATTTGATAAAAGGACTAGTTTTGCAAATGTTTTCATGCATAAGGGTATATATGGTAATGTTCTAAAAATATGAACTCTAGGGACTATTTTTGATATTTTTTAGAATTTATAAGTATAAGGACCTTTTTTGCAAAGTTCTAAAACCCTGGGATAGAAAGTAAAATAAGTTATAAACTTATAAGGACTAGTTTTGCAAATATTATTAAGTTTTTTTTGGTGCAAAGGTGAACATATATTATTACTCACAAAGAATAATACAAATTGTATCATAGAGTATAGGCATGCCTATACTTCTATATTAGAATACAAAACATAACCATACTAACAAACATTCTATCAGAACATCAAAAACAGAATACAACTTTTGAAACAAAACAGTCCAGCAAACAACACTATGCATACAGGCAAACTAGGCTCCAGTTTGAGACTTCCTGCAGCAATTTATTCACCTTAAAGCACCAATAAACCATCCAACTACATTTCCCAATTCCATCCCACTAAAACCATTCAACCTGCAACCACAATGGCCAAAGTAGGAGAAGAATCAGGCATCATTGGGAACCCATAACCCCTCCAAGTCAAGAGCTATACCAACAACCTATAGTGAGGACCAACCATTACCTCCTTAGCAATGTATAACTAGGACCATGTAGGTTCATCTTTCACTCCTCACAATTCCTAGTTTCATACATTGCCACACCAATTCACTTTACCCTTCTCAAGAGGAAACTCACTTTATGATGAACAAATAGTCCATAAACTGTCTTGTCCCAAACAACCTATAGTTACCTAACAAAGGCCTACTATAGTGAATTTAGAAACAAAACAGATATAAACTACTTATTCCTCAAGATACAGAGCCATCTCTTTGAAGTGAATTATGAAGATCATTCAAAGTTTCCAGGATGGATACTGAATGATAGGTTAATACAACCTTTTTTTAAGCAGATTAATCAATTCAACTCTGCAATACCAAGCAACTAGAGAACTTGGATGATTATAGAACATAAACTCCTCTAGCACAGGAAACTACCTTATGGTCATATGAAATAACACTCAAATTCTCACCATACCCATACTGTTACCCCAACTAGATCCACAACAAAGATTTGAAAGACTTTCAATGCTATTCATATAACCAAGCTACTAGCCATCTGTGCTTATTCATAACTTCCACAACACTCCAGAACATCAAAACATACCAACAGTATAAAACAGCAAACATTAACTCATCAGCCTGCAAAATTAATGAGTTACTGTTCCATTGGTTCTAATCTTGAACAAGACCTCCCAATCAGCTTGTGCTTTAAAGACTGCCTTAGAAGGTATCATAGTGAGACTTAGCAGCCTCATTTTCACAATTTCACAACCCATATTATACAAATCCTCCCATTCTCTGAACTCATTTCTGAAAATTCTGCAGTTTCTCTCTTGCCAAATCAAATATACACTGATGGCTAAACACAATCTTCTAATTATGCTACCAATAGAGTTCCCATTAGATTGACTAGCAAAATCATTAATCAAACCATTCCATTCCAAATTGTTGCACTGCAAATATTATTAAGTTAAGGGTATAAAGGGTAAATATTGAAAGTTAGTGTAGTTTAAGGACCATTTCTGTCATTTCTATAAAATATATAAGTATAGGGACTAAATGTGTAAACGTTAGAAAGTTAAATGCTTAAATGTTATAAGTTTATAAGTTTAGGGTAGAAAGTGTAAATATACAAACTTGAAGGGTATAAATAGATTATTTTCATATAAGTATAAAAAACTATTTTTAGTTATCAACATAACACAATACTAGGGAGCTTCATGTGAGAGGTTTCATTTGGGTATTCGTTTTGACGAGTTTACTAGGTTTACGATTTAAAGTGCCCTAGCTCCTCAAACGTTTACTACATGACCTCCGGATTATGATGGCCCGAACAGTGTTATGTTATAACTAATATCTAATAACAACATCACACAACACTAGGGAGCTTCATGTGAGGAATATGTACTTCTGAATTATGATGGCCCGAACGGTATTATGTTAAGTAACATAATACAATACTAGGAAGCTTCATGTGAGGAGTATGTATTTCTGGATTATGATGGCCCGAACGGTGTTATGTTACGAACGGTGTTATGTTATATCTAGAAACCCCAAGAGTGATTACTTGAAAAACTGAAAAACCTAAACTAGGACTTGACATACACACACCTACACTACCCCCAGGATACGTGAGTGAGTTGTCTAAACCCCTACTCTACTTACCTTAGACCCAGGTAAGTTTCGTAGCCTCACACCTTTTTAACTTTTAACTCTAAATGCTTTACAAACTCTGTGAGGGAGATACATGCTTTAAACCAAATATAAGTTTTTTTTTTGGTTGTTGCACGAGTGTTACTATCTGCCACTATTACATAACTAAATTCATGACCTTAATCACTTGTGGGGGTACCCAAGTGAACGCGAATATAGTTGATAGATCTATTGGAGTTTGACAACTCCCGTTGGTTTGCCTGTGTCTTGGGCACCAATAAATACTATATTTGAACCCTCTCTGAAGGATTAACTTTGGCAAGTTATCCTTTCCGTCCCATCATGGTTTGGTCTGCAGACCCCATGATCTGAACTGTTGACGTGTGGTTCATGAGCTCAGTGCAATATATCATTTCTCTCTCTAAAACTTTTCCACACATACGGTTTCTGCAGAACTCTGTGGAACTTGTATTCACTCTCTATCTACTTAAACCTATGACTCTCACTCAACCTTCGTGATGACTCTTTAAGCATGTTATCCTAGGTATATGAGCACTTTAGGAACCCTGGCACGGAGTGGCACTGGACATGAGGACGTCCAGAATAGTTATCATTCATCTTTTGCTTTTAAAACGTATCTTAGAGATCTCTCTTTTGGTAAAAGTATATCTTTTACTGTAAAAACTCTGATGAATAAATGAATGATAACACCTTTTTCAAAAACGTCTCTTTTCGAGTCGTTTTCTATTATCTTGTCTTTGTTTCCATGAAGTAATACCCCAGACCTAACATCCGTTGCGGTCTATGAAAATGGGGGTGTTACATAGATAAAAAAGAAGTTTTCATATATTTTATTTATTTTTGTTTTTTATACTGAATTAAGTGTTATATAATGAAACTCAAAAATTATAGATATATATACAAGTGTTTGATATTATAAATACTAGTAACATTTATATTATGAAACTCAACCCAGTATAGATAAAATCAATTACTAGAATGAATATTTCCCAACAAAAATTACAAAATTCACAATATTTTAGAGATTTATCAAAATTGACGAAGCGAGCATTTTGATTTTGCTCGCCCTCCCCTTTTGCTCGCCGTTTTCATAAAAAGACAAACACTTTTTAGCTAAAAGACAAAGAAATGAAGAGCAAAATGCTTGTTCGCCCCCTGTTTTGCTCGCCGTTCTCGCTAAAAGACAAAGAACATTGCGAGCAAATGCTTTGCTCGCCCAAATATTTTGCTCACTTCGTCGATTTTGGTAAATCATTTTAAAAGTGTTTGTTTTGATAATGGTTTATGTAATTAAAGTGTTCATTTAACACTTATATGTATATATATACAAATATAGATATAGATTTTGTAAAAGTAAACGTTTGACTTAATAAACAGTTTCTCCATATTACAGTATAAGCAAAAAAAGTAAAATAAATAAATAAATAACAAATAACAAATAATAAGATGTTGCTTCAACTTCAAGTGTGTATCAAAGGATTCTCAATGATTTTATCAAATAGCTAGCGGTTCAAGCCGCACTTGAGACAAAATTTTATTTGTTTTGTTTGAACATAGCTCGCTTTACGTTTCTCTTTCTGCCCTTGCTTATGAAAGTCTTAAAATGAACATTGAGAATCAAACTTGATTAATAATTGATCGTCTAGTTAAGCGCCTTTTTAAAGGCAGAATACCACGGGCCGTGTCTCTATATATGAAAAAGAAAGTCATTAACAAGTTGTATATCTTTAATCAATTTGATACGTTTATTAAAATTAGGTAAATTCACATTTTGTGTGACTATGTTTATTAATCAAAAGGTTGTGGGCTTAGATCAATATATTAACATATACAAGGTAGTGTAAGATATGCTGTAAATAAACGTGTGAAACAGTTTTTGTAGAAAGTGCAATAAACAAAAAATAATCACATTTAGTCTAAAACATTATGTTGTTATTTAGAAAATTCAAAACTTAAAAACTTACTTTTGTTGTGACACGAAGACAGAATATATAAATGAAACAATTAAAGTGTTAGGTCGTTGTATCAAACTGAAACATGTCTTCAAACGTGGCACAAAATAGAGGACTGTGTTTTATTGTCTAGTTATTTCTTTATTCTACTTTTCTTATTCTTATACTGTAGTAGACTTGAAAAAAGAACTAGGGGTCCATAACAAATGATCTTTTACGTGGCAAAATTTTAAATAAAGATGCAGATTAGTAGGTTGGATGTTTTAAAAGAATTGCTTTTATTGCATGTCGTGTACATATAGTAGGGTGGGTTGCTTGGGGATTTTTATATAAAATTGACAAGAAAGTACTTGTAAACCAGCTTACCCAAGATTCAAAAAGTCAAGTTGGGCTGCACCCTGAGACACGTAGCTCTATAACAAGGACACATGACCCGTTACGTGGTCCCTTTTTAATGATGACCACAGATTTCTGTAGTTATGAAAATATCACCAACTCACCATGTGTTAGGAACTTCTAGGTAATTTAATTTCTAGGTAATTTAATTGTGATTTAGTGATAATCTAAGAGCGATACTAATAAGACCCACATTCAATTCCGTCACATCAGCATCAATTCACTTTTCTTTCTTTTAAATCAAACACAGATCAAATAATCATAATAAAATGACCGCACACATAACCAAAAATATACTCCACAAATTAGATATAAATAAAAAGCACACACACAAACCAAAAAATTCTCTTCGATTCATTCGGTCCACATCCGGACCAAACCAATTTAGTCTAGTGGTAAAATATAATGTGTTAGGATTTTCAAATTTTAGTTAAATAAATACTATTTTTTTTTTTTTGCTTTTTTTTTTTTCTTTTTACAATAAGTGATCATTTTTTTTCTTTTCAATTGTATTTTTATAATTGTTTAATGTTCTCTTCAACCAATCTAAATCAAAAGAAATTTTAGTGAATCAATATGATATTAGCTTAAGTACATTAACTAGAAACGAACTTTTCACATTTTACAGTTATTAGAAGCGAGGTAAAAAATGTACCTATTTAATCATTGTAAGTTGTTGTTTGTGTATTTATTAGAAAAGTAACGGGATGATGTACCACGTCACAAAAAAAATATTCACGTATTTGCTTCTTTTTTCTTCACGCCGTTTATTTATTTTTCATCTAAATCAAATTTTTATCATCTTCCCTAAATTCATCAATCATCTTCCTCAAATTTCACATCTTGAAAGCGATAAAACAGAAATCGTGTAATGCATATACACAAATCACTTGTGTCACAAACACAAACACAAACAAAAAAAGCATTTAACCTAACCCTTAATATCAACGCCACCCATTTCAGTTTGCAGCCACACTTATATTTCCTAAATGTTTACTTCACGCGCTAATCTCAAATATCATAAAAATGTACTATCTATTTCTTTGGTTTAATTTTTAAAGTGAACTGGAAATAGGTTTTATGCTCTTGTTTTTCGGTTAAACAAGGATATATTTGATGGATATTTATATTTTTTCTTTTTCAAGAGTTCTTGTTTTGTTTTGTATGGATCAATGATGGGTATTTTGTTTCAAGATATTTGAAGGTCCTGATCAATCAAATATCGAAAGTAAAACACGACATTTTTTGTTTGGATGGTTTGAATATTCTTGTTATTTTTGAATTTGTTGATGATGGGAAAGTATTAGAGTTGTTGATTGTTGTTGTTTGATGTTAATGTTGTTGGTTGTTGTTGAAATCTTGGTTGAGATCCTGATTATGTTTTGAAATTGATATTTGGAACATGTGCATATTGAATATAGGTTTAGAGTTGAGTTTGATTTAAAAAGAAGGGTAATTTTATATATTCTTAGCTGAAAATTTCATATAAATTTATACATGCATTTCTGAATATTAACAGTAATATTAGGGGCCTGTTTGGTGCGCAGCTTTTATAGAGTTGTAAGCTTTTTGTTACAAAGATAATCTCTTCCAAAATAAGTAGCTCCGTTTGGATGCATCACCTTTAAGCTTTTATTTTCAATAAGTAGCTCCAAAATGAAAAGCTGATTCATGAAGCTTTTAAAATATTTCGGAGCTGTTAAAATATAAAATAACTGCTAACTGCTTATAAAAAAAAATACAGCTTGTAGCTCATGTTAACAGTTTTGCAGTTTACAGCTTACAGTTTAAAGCTTACAGCTAGTTTTGCCAAACATACCCTAGAACCACATAAAGAATTCACAAAAAATAATTCACAAGCTGACGTATCAGCGAGTGATTAGTATATTTTGTGGTAGCTTCTCTCTCCTCTCTCTGATTCAACCAGTCACTCGCTAACATGTCAACGCGGTTGTTTTTTTTTTTTTTTTTTTTTTTNAAATTAGAGCATGTGGTATCATGACCATGAGTTAAAACTTAACTCAGTGACACGTCAGCGACACATCAGTTTTAACATTTTAACCTTAAAAAAACACCCTTATCACAACTCAACCATAACTCAATAATTTACAAATTCAACTCCTAAACTAAAATTAATACTTCATTTAATAAATAACGTAACATTAAAACTTAAACATTACAACAACAACAACAATAAAATTACAACGAAAGAAAAAAAAACGAAATACTAAAAACACGACATAAAGGAAACTACAACATAAGAAAATTACGAAATACAATTACATCTAATGTCGAGGTTGCAAATTATATTTTTTTGATGATTCTGTCCTTTTCCGAATCAATCCAAAACGCAATGTTTGGATCCTTGTTGGAAGTGTCAATCATCCGAAATTTCATATCTTCCAACCTTTGAATCTTTTGATCTTTTTCTTAAGCCTCCCGATACACCTCTTGGGCGGTTTCCCGTTTCATACGATACTTGTATGTCATAGCCTCCTCGAATTGGCTTGACGAACTCGTTCCTCCGGTACTTGTTGTGCTCTCGGATTTGGCTTATTCGAAGCACGTTTTTTGTCCATTGGACGTGGTTGGTCATCATGACCGAATAACGTCTCGTTAGTTTGGCTTGGGACATCGCCAGTTAAATGAAGCGCTTTCGGCGCGTCCCATTTTTTATGAGCACGCAAAACCTCTCACGCATCCTCGTTATTAAACGGTGCACCTCTATGCTCGTCACGGTACATTTCTCTAGCCCGTCTCATGTAATCCAACTCATTTCCCCACTTTTTTCCGTGCGTTTTGCACGTTTGTAGAACGCGTTGAACTTTGTGCAATCACGGTTCAACGTTTTTCACTTGCTTATTAACATATCCTTGTTGCGTTGTTGAAAATTGAGTCTATTAAACTCGTTGATAACCCGTCTCCAAAATGTATCGCCAGCTTGTGTACGCCTGACTTGTGGATCCTCGATAACGGCAACATAACACTTTGCAAGTAGTTTTTCCTCACTTGGTTGCCAACGTAATGAAGTTATTGGTCACATCGGGATTTTCTTCAATTGGTTCGGGTTTTTTGGATTTTTTGGCCTTTCTTTTACCACCTCGTTTGTATGGCTTTGGAGGAAACGTAGGTGCATCGAAAATTTCATTTGTTCCGGTTTATGTATGTAATGATTTGAATGGCGATTGTGATTGTTGTTCGAATTGTAGATTTTGAAAATTGGTGTTTAGTGTGTTTTGTTGGTTTTGTTCCTATAGTAGAAATCGTTGATATTGTAGGTAAAGTTCCTCGGAAGGCAAGCCGAGTGGGTTAGGGAAAGGGTTGTTGGTTGATGATAAACCCACGTTCGGGTTTGATGATGAACCCGCGTTTGGGTTATTCCACATTTCCACCCTCCCATGAGATTCTAGAAACTATCGCCGTTGTTATTAAATCCCGACATTTTTTTTAGCAAATGGAAGTATATGTAGATAAGATTGAGTTGTGGAAGTGTGAAAAAAAGTTGTGTGTTAATTGGTTTTTTATAGTGGTGGAAAAAAGATTTTGATTTTGATTTTGATTTTTTTTTTTTTTTTTTTTGTTTCTTTACAAATCTGCCCGTTTGTAAACGTTGGATGGGGCAAAATGTAATTTTCTTTCTTGAATTTCAAGCGGTCATATAAATGTTAATGATTTTTTTTTATTCGTTGCCGCTTTAAGGCAGTGTTAAGCTCATAACTCGAACTCATGTTGTGGTAACTCGGTCATAACGCAACGTGCGTTAAGCCATAACTCACCTCTTGAGTTATAATACCGTGTGCTCTTGGTTGTTTCGTCTTACCGTTTTAACTTTCCACCAAACTGCTAACTTGATTACTTTTTACGCTTTTCCACATCAAAAATCCAACTTCTCATGTAACAACTAGACACGTGTTTACCTTTTTTTCATATCTTTTGCATTTGTTTTTTGTATTTCTTTATTCTTCTTGCTTTTAAACTTTTTTTAAACAACATTCCAATTTGTAAATAAACCATGTAAAATGTTAATTATCTCCAAAACTTATGAAAGCTTACTTAGCAAACTTTTTATCCATTCCATGCCTGATAACCTTTTTTTTTTCTTTTTTCTTTTTCAGAAAGGCAACACAAATTTATTAAAGAATTAAAGTTAACCATTTTCATATGTGTTAAAAACATTTTTTTTACGCAATAGGAATGATATTTATAGACAAGAGATGGATTTATAATATTTGAGAAGGTGTTGCATAATTATTTATTTATTTTATTTTATTTTTAATAATTATGACTACTTAAATAATTTATTAGCTAAAATTAAAAGTTGCACGTGCCTAAAAAGCGTATTTTATATATAAAAAAAAATGTACTTTATGACCTAAAATAAGATGTGGCCCTGCCACACCCGATTTTCACTTGAGTCCGTCCTTCTTCAGAGGGGTCTAGTGCGCAATAGGTGCCGTCGCAAAAAACCTTCACTTAAAAGGGGCTACTTTTTTATTAATTTTGCATATAAACACGTATCATATTAAACATATATTATTTATATAATTCAAGTTTATATGCAATTTTTTTTAATCTACAATTGTTATAAGACCTACAAAAGTTCGCGCGGTATTTGTTGTTATTGTCTAAGGTTAGCGAAAACCGCTAAACAGCCATGCCTTGTTAATAATAATCAATTAATTTGAACTTGATAACTTGCTACAGATTTACATGGGCTGCGCATTGCCTATTAGAGCATACGCAACGTTAACATAATCCCTGCGTTATTGGGACGTTATCGTGTCACTTTACCCCCTATAACGGTTTAAAATAATTGAAGTTAATGTGTTAAAGCTGAGTTATTGCTTAGTTATTGATGTGGGTGTTGAGTTATTGTGTTAAGTTATTGTGTTAAAGCTGACGTGACGCTGACGTGGCACTGCGTTATTGAATAACCTGTGTTATTGTTGTGTATGCTCTTAAAGTTAGATATAAATAAGTAGGTGAATTTAAAGTGAGTGAAAGACTTTGATAACTTGCACACCTTCCTGAACGTCACAAGTGTAAACTTATTTTTCAGTATTTTATCAAAATTCGGCTTGTCAAAGTCAACTTAAAATATAACTTTTTCTTCAAACTTAAATGCCAAAAATATTTTTAACACCGAAAGAATATATTCAAAATAAATCAACATCTTGTTATCACAAAGGAGTACGTGTTTGATTACACATCAAAAGCATGACATGTATTGGTGGAGTGCATGTACATTACTGTAGGGCTGTACACAGATTACACAACCCAAAAACAACATTAATCACTTCGAAATGAAGTAGACTAACATACGTGGCGAAACATGATAAGTACTTTTGTAGTGTACAGTTGTTTTCACGATAGAATGACACGTGTCGTGTGTAGAAGATATGCAGCACATTGAGAAAATAAATATTGTCCTTGATAATATGTTAAATTATTGAAAAGGTCCCTTTTGTTGGTTAAATTATAAAGCTGCACCAGAAGGTGGTAAATATAGTAAAAGAGAGCTTAACATATCAAATTACTCGTACCAATAAACTTAAGAGTTAAGAGCATTGCTAAAACCTTTTACAATATTCTTTTACAAACATAATATTATTAGGCTCCTCACAGTAACAAATAAACAATCGATCAATCTCTAAAATGATCGATCAATTCTTAGTGTGGAGAATCGATCGATTTAACATGCAAGCTATCGATAATCGTTTGTGTGTTGTGTGTACTTATATATAAAAAGGTATTTTTGTGGGGTATGTTTTTGGTAGTGTAGGTCGCCTTACTGTCGCAACAAATCGTCGGAAAGAGAAAGCTGACGTGACGGATAAAATGAGGGTCAATCCCTCCCCTTACTGTGTTTAACCTTATATATATTTTTCACTTATTCTCTCTCTACATCCAAACCGTCAGTTCTGACACTTGTCAGAATCTTGTGAGTAGAAGAATTATTAGGCATATCAATTAAGAAGATTTATCATTTTCCTAAACTCAAACTTAAGGTTTTGAGTTAAACTTTATTTTTTGAAAGCAGTACTTTTACCTTAGAGTAGTGGTATACCTTTATATATTCTACATATTCATATTTTACTCTAACAAGATTGAGTATTGTTGTTGTTGTTGTTGTTGTTGTGTGTCATTAGTAGGTCTTAACCTTATGTGAGTTTTGATGAATTGCTTTCCGTTACAGAAGATATCGTCATTTTTTGTTCAATATTTTTTTTTTTAGTGTAGTGATGTTTATAGTGAGTAACTTTATTGGACAGCTTTGCGAAATTAAGATATATATGATGACATGATGTTAAAATCGACTTTACTGATTCTTCGGAGACTAACTTAAGTATTTTAATTAAAAATCAAACAAAATTTACTGTAATTAACTCATCGAATGTGGCATTTATTTCAAAGCAAATCATAATTGTTGATAACTAACTAAAAACCGACATTGTAATGAATAATAATAGTACTTGAAAATGTACATGTACTTACGTCCTACTATACGACAAAATCAATCATCATACGACGCATAAAATGAACGGACAACAATATCAGATCAATAAATGCGATTTCTTGCGTTATTGGCTTTATATCTCCAAATATACAAACAATAGGTATTCGTTAGGAATTTATATACGAAACCCACCTGTAAAAGCTACCGAAACAATAAATATCTGGTTTACAGCATGTGTTAATATACATTCTCAGATTTTAGTTACTAAATTTTCTCTGTATAACTTTAGTGATAGAAGTGTTGTATACGTTAACGAAATCCATTATAAACCACCCCATTAACGAACCCAACTCTAAATACCATAAACCAATCATGCTTGTCAATCTATTTCGCTATGACCAAATGTTTTAGAAACCAAAATCTTTTCTACTTTGTAATTAGTGGGGTAAATCCACACAAATATTAAACAAGAGGGGTAGTACTTGCAACTACTAATAATTAAGTCTTAAATACTAAACATTCAATCAATGTGTGTGTTTAAATCTGTATGGGTAAGGATTGCGTGTGTCATCCCCTTACATCTCATATTTACGTGTCATTATCATCTCACATACTTTTCTCACATGATAATCACTCATTAGAAAAAAAAACTCACATACATTTCACATTCCTCCTTTGTGTTATCAAAACACAAAACTCTCATGTATGGCCGCTAAGTTTTGCAGCCGCTCAGGGTCTCAAAATCTAAAGTAAAGTAGCCGCGAAATAATTTTAATATTATTTTGAGTGCTAGCTAGAGGTGTGATCGTACAAGGCGTCAAAATATTTTAATTTTATATTATTTTTTAATGTACTTCTGTGTTTTATCATAACACAGAAGACACTCACTTCTGTGTTATTATTAAAACACAGAACAGGGATATTATAAACAGGTGCGCAACTGCACAGGGCCTCAAAATTTATCAGTATTAAAACATCAATGGCTACAGATTCAGAAGACGGAGAACTCTCATCAATGAGCTCAACAGTGTCCTCAATCTTCAGCGACTCCTCGGGCAACATCTCGATAACCAGCAGCTCCTCCGGGGAGATGGACGACGGAGGAGGGCGGTTGAGGAACAAATGTGTAGGGAGGAGTAAGGTGGTGGAGTGGGGGTTTACGTCGGTGATCGGACGTCGGAAGGAGATGGAGGATGCGGTGGCTGTGGTGCCGGGGTTTATGTCTCGCACGTGTGATCACGTCGGTGGTTGTGTTAGTGACGGTGGTGGTGGTGGTGAGGTGGCTCCGGTGCATTTCTTTGGTGTTTATGATGGTCATGGTGGTTCACAAGTAAGCTTTTACTATATGTCTTGTTATTTGTACTATATTTACATCATGCTATCATGCTATATATGAGTACATATTTTTTTGGGTAAAGGGGAGTAATCCTGCACCCCGGTAAACTATATGAGTACATCTGCACACATACACTTGCCGGAGGTCTTTCTGGAATGAGTCTTAGCTATTTTTAGTTTTATCTTGAGTTAAGGGTAACATCTGTCTACATTCCACTTTCATATGTCTCGTTTCGACGAGATTGGGTATGTTATTGTTGTTGTTTAATTGCTTGTATAATGGTGTGTGAAAATCAAAAAAAAAATAGTATACCCAAGTTAGATCACATGTTAATTATATGTATACTACGTAGTTGGATTTTGAATTGATGAACATAGATTTAAGCGGCATTTTCATACTTTTTTGGATGACTCGACAAATAACAAGTAAGTTTTACAGTATAAGTTTGTTATTTGTACTATCTATACATACTGCTTTATCTGTTTTTATAACTTTTGTTATTTGTATCATGTTTACATACTGCTTTATCTGCTTGTATAACTTTGTTATTTGTATTGTGTTTACATACTGCTGTTTGTGTTTATATATATGCTTTATTTGCTTGTATATTGGTGTGTGAAAATCAAAATTACGTAAGTTAGATCACATGTTAATTATATGCATAGTTGGATTTTGAATTGATGAACGTAGATTTAAGCAGCATTTTATTTTAATACTAATGGTACCATACCATATTTCATGATATTAATTCATTTAGTTTATTTAAAAAAACATGAGCTGGTTACACCAAACATTTACAAGAAAGAAACGACATTACGTCATACGATAACAAAACTTTATTACAATAACAAAACTTTATTAAGAGCATGTGCATCCATAACGTGAATGGTTGCGTTACGGTGCATTAACGTACGTTAAATTCAAGTTAGCCATTGCATGCTTCCGCGTTAAGGCTGCGTCAACGCGGCACGTTAACCCCTTAACGTGGCGTTAACATGCAATTTTAGTAAAAAAAAAAAAAAAGTTTCACTCTCCCCCCTAAATGAAGGAGTGTTTTTGTAAATTGTTGTTGAGTTATGGTTGAGTTATTGTGAGTTATTGTTGTGGGTGTTGAGTTATTGTGTTGAGTTATTGTGTTAAAGATGACGTGGCGCTGAGTTATTAGATAACTCAAGTTACCATTGGGAGTGCTATAATAGTGTTATTTTATGTACATTTCTTAATACAAGCATCATATATGTTTTGTTTTGGTACTTAGGGATATTTAAATTTTTAAGGAAAAATATATTAAGGTTTATGTAAAAAACAAGTAACTGAAAAAATTAGTTGAGGAAGAGGAAGAGTAACAAATAAATTTTGCCAGATATGTAGATTTTTTTATCTTTACAAAGTTGCTGATTTTGACATGCCAGGACACGTTGCATGTTCTGTAGTGGCCTATATCGATAACATTTATTCTTCCACTTTGTTTTTAGCACACGTGTTTGGTGTTTCCTGTAACTTTAATTACAAAAATAATTAATTTGTACTTGATTAAATAAATGCTGGAGACTGTACTATTTTACTTTACTTTTGTGCTACTTTATTGATATTAAAGTATTTCATTTTACGTTAAAAAAATAGTATTTCATTTTTAAAAGGAGGTGATTTCCACATTTCATAAATTCATTTTGTCATTTAAAATATGTGTCTTGCTCAAATACTCAAGTACAATCACTTACTTTTAAAATTTGCATAGGGGTATAAAGGTCAAAACATATATTTTAGAGTGTGCCAATTTATGAAGTGTGCAATTCACCCCTTTTTAATGTTATGAATCTAAGGCTCCCATAACGGTCAAAACTGAAAACATTACTGTCACATCAATTTTCTTTCTTTACAACAATTTCATGACTAACAAGCAATAATTAAATGACCGACGACACCATTTTTTATTTTTATATATTTAAACAATAAAATTAAAATTTCATTAATAATTAAAACTATTACATTAATAATTCAAATAAAATAAAAAATATCACAATCAAAAATAAAAACTTCGATTAAAAATTAGTGTTCATTTGTTCGATCCCAAATGTGTTCTACTAAATCGACTTTAAAGCTTAGATGAGTTGTTTCGTTACACTTATATCTAATAACTTGTAATGTTTCTTTATGATTTCATACGAGATCATCATTACGATGTTCCTCTTGATAAATGTGGTTACAGATTGCCAGTCATTTGTCTTCTATAATCATATTATGTAATATAATGCATGTGTACATCATATACGTTATTTTCTTTAGCAACATCAGCCGCGCGAGAGTTTTTATCATAGCCCATTTTTCCTTTAGTACGCCAAACGCTTGTTCTACATCTTTTCTTGTTGCTTCATGCGCTTGCTTATACCTTATTCGCTTCGTATCCTTTGAGCCCGGCAGTGAAATAGACTTAACAAGAACATACCATTTCGGATATATCCCGTCAGTAAGATAATATCCTATTTATAAGTCTCGTCGTTAGTCACAAACGGAACCTATGATGTGTATAAAAATGGAGAAGTGATGGGATATTTATAGGGCAAGTTATTTAAATTTTAAAAAATATATGTATATTTTTTTAATAAATGACCAATGGTCAAAGTGGACGTTGGGGTGTTTTTTCTTCCAATGACTCGGTCTAAAATAAGACATCTTCTCTCATTTTTGGGCATGCGACGCGTGGACAAGGAGCGTAACGAGTAGGACGCGTTCCATTTGGAGGTCGACCACAAGGACGACCGATGTATTACGGGGAGTCTAAGATGGGTGTTGTTATGCATATCCCATAGCCACCTTTTACCCCTCTGTCTCATCTTTTACTCTCTCTATCAACAATACAAGACAAATTTTTATTAGTTTATGGGTTTTACTTCTTTTTGTCTTTATCAATTTCTGGTTGGTATTTTTTGTCAAACTTTATATTTTTTGTTCCGTACTTTTTGGTTTGTAGTTTACAATAAAAACAAATCCATTCCCATCTAAGATTAAAATGTTTTCAAAAATAACAATCTCTTGAGTAAAAATTGTTGTATTTCATGTAATTTTCGAACAGTTGGCATCGGTGGATCGAAGAGGGTACTCATGAACCACGTTAATTTTTCTTGCGTAGTGTCAATAAATTTCAAAATGCATCTATTTTTCCAAAATGCGCCTGGTTCTAAGCATTTGTGTTACAAGTCTTCAATAGTATTAATAAAATGCACCTCGTGACTTTTATTCCGAGTTCACTACTGTTAGCATGTATCTGTATATATAACTTTTTTATAAAAAAACGTGCACATTTCATGATCAACCTAGAAATATATCTTCATTCGATGTATGTGATTTGTTGGGAGAAAATTCCAAAAGGTTTCTATTACAGTACATGGTATCATGATTTTGTTGAGATGTCTATATTTTTGTATCATGAGGAAATAATTGTAAGAGGACATATGAAAATTTATACTGTTTGTTTAAAGACCAATGCCAAGAAAGAGGATTTATAAAGAACGTAGAAAAGGGTGGAAGTTTCACATTGGTTTGAAAACAATTGATGACTCATTATTGTCTTTGAGACTAATGTAAAGAAAATGAGCATTTGACCTAAACCGACTTCTTGTATTTAATATGAGCCAATAGTAATTCTGCTAATCTAAGATTAGATCGAGTATTAAGTTCTTTTCATTTAAGAAAGAACGTAAAGCAGACTTGTAATCGGCTGTTAAGTATTTCCATTAAGTGGGCCCCGATTACTAATGCAAAGATGTGATCCACAAACTTGAAAATGAATGATTGAAATGTTTTTGATCTTGAAATAGTATATTGTCTCTTCTTGAAGCTTTTAAAGAAGTTAAGATTCGGTACTTTTACATCTTTCACATTGTTATTACTTTGCATACTGAGAAAGTGTCTTTTATAACTTGACTGATGGTTTATTAATAAAGGTGGCAAACTTTTGTGCGGAGCGAATGCATGAAGTAATAGCAGAAGAGTGGGATCAAGAAGCGGTTGATGGCTTTAAATGGAAGCAAAAGTGGGAAGCAGTGTTGTCGAGCAGCTTTGAGAGGGCTGATAATGAAGTGCTCACAGAGGCAGCAGCTCCAGAAATAGTAGGATCAACTGCCATTGTGGCTGTCTTATCGGGCTGCCAAATCATCGTATCCCACTGTGGTGACTCACGAGCAGTGTTGTGCCGTGGAACGGAAACTATTCCTTTGACCGTTGATCAGAAGGTCTCAACATTCTAAGACCAATTGTGTTAATTCATGTTGCTCTCAAGACAGTTAGACACACCACATACAAGTTTGATCTTATGAATTAGTCAACTTAGACGCACCACATACTGTTCAAAATAAGGGTAAACGGTTTGAAAATTGTGTAAATGCATTAAAACCTCCTAGATCACTTATACTGTTAGGAAAAAGTATCTTGGGTCAAGCCGGGCACACAGAATTACCTGTTTTGACCCATTATGTTGGCGCTCATTTTGCCACCTTTTGCAAGACTGATTTGGCGATCACTAATATCTTATTTATTGACAGAAATCTTTACGTATGTATCAATCTTTCCAAACTAAGGTTGCATGACATCTGCTTTGTTGCTGCTTTTGTAGCCTGATAGAGAAGATGAACTATTGAGAATCGAAAAACAGGACGGCAAAGTCATATACTGGAATGGAGCAAGAGTATTAGGAGTCCTTGCTATGTCCCGAGCTATAGGTATCTCGTACATCACTTTTCTCTATAGAATGTGAATAAGGCCTCTTGAGAGGGTGCATTGTCTCTAGCTATTCTATGTATTTATATGTGGCGAAGTGGCCGGGTTGCAAAGCTGGCTAGAGGGGACAGAGGGCATTAAGTCAAACAGTCAACAAATTTAGTGCGTGTTGAAAAGGGTTGGGATGGATCACGGCTCACATACACCTTACTTTTTGAATTTCACGAACATTGTTATACTGTAGTATATATGAGTACAAAAGCTTATTTAAGATGTTTCCATATCATCTAAATTTTGTAAAATTACTCATTGGAAATAATACTCGCTAATAAACATTAAATAGGAGTCCCACGATACGGGTAATATCTAGACATAGTACTTCAAAGCGGGCTAACCTAACCTGGACCAACCCATTTTGACGCAAACCTGTCTTGACCCGTTCTTTCATCTCTAATTAACCAATCTCTTGTGTACTTCAGGTGACCGTTACTTAAGACCATGGATCATCCCGGTGCCCGAAATAACTTTCACAACAAGAACCGACGAGGACGAGTGCTTAATATTAGCAAGTGATGGACTTTGGGATGTCATGACAAACAATGAGGTCGGTGAGGTGGCTCGCCGGATTTTACGCAGGAAACGTCGGTCTGCAGCCACTAACGGTGAACCATCAGCTGCACAAACCCTTGCCGATAGCCTGACTGAAATAGCCATGGGAAGACAAAGTTCTGACAACATATCTGTGGTCGTTGTTGATCTAAAGTCAAAGAAAAAGCTACAGAAAACATGATCTAGAATTACATGATCTAAACACATTGAAGCATTTACAAAGTTGACTACTTTTTCGACCAGGTAAAGAAGATCATTCCTAACTTTTAACTTGGTTTGATCCGTCATCTATTAAGTAGAATGCTGAAAATGTGAAACTGATGTTTTTGGTGTAAAGACGAGCATTTAGCTGACGTTGACATGCGGTTTAATTTTTTCTAGCTTTAAGATTGTTCTTTGTCGGAACTTCATTTGTTTTGGTAGAATTCTCGCTTGAATAATACTCCCTCCATCCCTAAATAAGTGTCCACTTTTGACTTTTGAAGTCTTACTTATTAAACTTTGACCTTAAATGTTCTTGTTTATTTTATATAATACTTGATGCAAAATATATGAAGAGTTTTATGTGTATTTTAATCTGGTATAATTTTTATCAAGTATTATATAACATAACTAAAAATATTTAAGGTCAAAATGCACAAAAAAGACTTTAAAAGTCAAATGTGGTTAGGGACGGAGGGAGTATATAGGTAAGATTCAATGGTCTCTAGACAGGTACAAAGTTATCATAATCAATATGCTCAAGTGCGTGATTTGATTATGCGGATGCATAATTTGTATTGGAATATATCGACGGAAATTTGACATTACAAGGAGAATTGGAGAAACGAATTAGTAGCTAGGTCCATCTATTGTAAAAATGTACAGAAAAAAAGCATACAGAACAATAGCAATGCGTAATCTTATGAAACATGTAGAAATAAGCCGTGTATGAACCGAAAATAGGCAGACGCCATGTGTGCTTCATCAAATTCATGTTCTATAGGTTTACGTTCTAAAGACCCGACACTAGTCTTCTACGCACGCCCGTGTTGGGGGTATACAACATTGCTTCAAGTATGACGAGTTGGGGTCTTGTGGGCGTGGGTTGAATTTTGTTACAAGTATGACGAGTTGGGGTCTTGTCTTCTACCAACATAATATTATTGGGTCCCGTGACACGGTAGGACAACCCCTAGTTCCGTCACTGCTTAACCCTTCGTAATATACTTCACAATCACCTGAATCTTTCTCTAATAGCTTCTAAGACCATCATCATCTCCTCCATCATTCTTTTAACATCAGCGACCTTCTAGTGTCAACAAATAATAAAGTACTCCGTATCATTTAAATTTGGTCAACAAATAATAAAGTACTCCGTATCATTTAAATTTGGTTGATTAAGCCTAATCATTAATATCACAATTTATATTTACAAACCAATTTAGGAAGCTTAATAATGGTTTTTGTGGTTAAGCAAAAACAATACAAATGATTAATACAAGTTACAAATTAATAATAAAAACCGAAATCCACAAGTAGGATTCACATATAAACTCTTTTAGTTTGATGTCTAAAATTACTTAAAATGTTTGATTACACGAGATCACTTTATAATACAAACATTGTTGTGATGCTTACCAAGATTGTTACTTAACAATTACTTAAAATGTTAAAACATCATAATGTTGGAACTTATGAAGTTATTTTATATATATCTGTATCTCGCAAATTTCCCACATCGTTAGGTGACTGAAATGAAAGTGGGTATATCAACTCAAGTACCTTTGTAATTTTAAAGATCTTTGAACACAAATCTTAAAGAAAAATTGTTTAAAGTTTAAGATGTGTTGAAACTTTCTTTTTAGCTTAAAATCTCTAAAAAACTTATGCGAACTTTCTTTTTACCTTAAGATCATTATAAAAGAATTCATTTTAGCTTTTAGCTTAAAATCTCTAAAAAACTTATGCGAACTTTCTTTTTACCTTAAGATCATTATAAAAGAATTCATTTTAGCTCTTTATTTAGTTAAAATAATGAATCATAAGACTCGAAACTTGTCACGAAAAACGTATTCGAACTTTCTTTTTACCTTAAAATCATTATAAATGAATTCATTTTGGCTTATTCGAACTTATTTGAACTTTCCTTTTACCTTAAGATCATTATAAAAGAAGTCATTTTAGCTTTATTTAGTTAAAAAATAATGAATTATAAGGCTCGAAACTTGTCACGAAAAACGTATTCGAACTTTCTTTTTACCTTAAAATCATTATAAAAGAATTTTCATTTTGGCTTTATTTGGTTAAAAAAAATAATGAATTATAAGGCTCGAAACTTGTCACAATTCGATCTGAGTCATTTTTTAAAATCACTAAAAGCAACTTCGCACTTTCTTTTTAGCTTAAAATCAATATAAAATAATCCTTTATAGCTTAAATTGGTTAAAAAATAATGAATTATAAGGCTCAAAACTTGCCACAGTTCGATCTTAATCCGAGCATGTAAAATTTGTCATGAGCCAAGCTCAAACTTACGATAATGATCTTTGAATTTGTTGAACTTAACCAGGCTTTGTCAACTTTTTGTTAAACTACCATTTTGCTCAAACACCAACGTGTATTAGTAGTCACACAATTAAGGTAAACTTGTTGGCACTCTCTTTATCCTCCGGTTGGTAAGGTATAACTGTCTACATGCTAATTTTCGAACAAACAAATTATTTTTGATGTTGTACAAATAAGTTAAACATCTTTTTTCTTTTTGTACGAAACAATTATTCACACGCATTTTAATGATCGATCCCGTCGAAAGACTTTAGGCACAACAAGTGTTGGATATAATGTATCAATAAAACGTGAACAAGTTCTGATGGAGCCTACAACTTCTTGATGCATAATAGTTATCAAACACGGTTGTGCCACCTGGTGATTATGCAATTATAAACACATTTCTCCACGTTCCACGACAATCATTACCAAAGTTTACATATGTATAATATGCATACATTTATATAAGTATATAACCACCACTAAATGGCCTAGTGGGAAGGTCTTTGGTTTCAAACAAGAAGTAAAGGGTTCAAACCTCGTTAGATGTGTACATTTGAAGGTGGCTAGTTTCGAGCATGTTTGGTTTATATTGTATTTTAATTGCTTATTTATCTCAAAAGTTATATGATATGTAAATATACTATTTATGAACATGTTATATATGTAAAGCTCGTTTAGGCTCACAAGTTTAATCGAGCTTGATATTTGAAGCTCGAGCTCGAGCTCGTTTATTAACCGATATTTATTTTAAGCTCGAGCTCATTAAGTCTCGTCTCATTTCGAACTTTTACGTACCGAGCTGACCCTAGTAAATCATCATTCAGGAAACACAGAATCAAGAAACATTTTTGCTAATGTTTTTAGAAGCAAAGAAGATTAAAAAGAAAGAAAAATGAATGAAGAAATAATTGGCATGAGGAACTTGGAACTTGATGTTGTCCACATCGATGGGTTATGGTATAGATCTTTAAAATGATCCTTTGACATTCAATACCAAATCTTAGATCTTTATGTGCTTCTTCATTTTAGTTTCGAGTCTGGTGAGTTGTAAAACTGAGATAGCTGTATTTGAATATGTTGTGAGTTGGGGAGTGAAAAAGTGAGGATCAGGGAATGATTTGTTGACTACCTAACTGTTCTTGATGTAATCATGTGATACAATAAGGAGATGTACAGAAATTTCATGTGTTATTTATAGTTAAATAATTTGTGTAACTTACGAATTTGAAAAGACTATGCAAATGAAGAGACTTTTGTGTTCCGTAACCAATGATTGACGTTGTAAAACTGCATTACCTTTGTGTTCGTTAACCCATAATTTTAGGGCACTCAATTGAACCATCCGAGTTTCGATCTCCTATAGTACTATACACGTCTTTTTGCAGAATTACACTTCCAGAATAAATTAAGGAATTGAATCTTTAAGTATAGTAGATTCTAGAAAATCTCTTAAATCATTGATGGGCAAATAATTTCTCTTGATTTTAGGTAAGTCCAGGGACGGAACCAGTATACATTTTGATCAGTTGCATTTATGAAAAATTATGCAAAAAGAAGAACACAATTTTTTGAACCAGGTGCATTTAAGAAAAATTGAGGATTTTACAAAAAGTAACACTAAGCCACAAAATTCCACGAATGTCCCGTGACCCATCATGATTTCGTGCCTGGGTAAGTCAAAGTATAACTTAAGAGATTTAAGCCAAGCCACCAAACTATCAAGTTGGTGAACTTTTGACATTAATTAACACTAATTGTCACTCGAAGAAGAAACAAGTTTCCAATGCTTAAAAATTTAGTTCGAGTGAAAATTAGATCTTACCTTAGGTTATATCACCCCCCCAAAAAAAAATGTTTCTAAATGTTGTAAAGCACAAAAGGGTTTTTTGTTGGAGTCTTTTCTTGATACTTATTTTGGTGACCTACTTCAACAATCTGCAAAATTAGATTGCTTCTTAAACTGTCATCCTAATTTGAAATTATAGGTATAGCTAATTAAATAAAATCATCTCGTTATAGTTAAATAACAATTGTGACAATGACCTTAGTTTTTTTATAATTTACGTGTGGAACAACATAAATTTAAATAATAGTTTTGCATACGCATTGTTTGAAAATTATAAACGGATCTTAGGAATTGGTGTACAGCAGCTGTCTCTCTAATAATAATGCCACATTATTCATGAATACATGTAAAACTTACATGAACGTGTCGTGCTTGATTGAAAAGCCAGTGACTTATTATATACACAAACCTAATTAAATTGTAGATTTTCATAAGCATTGATCATTGTGTAGTTTGAGTAGTTTATGCCACACTAGTAAATCATGATCGAGTCCTAGTTATTTCATATAATTGATCATTGTGCTTGATTAAGCCGATAGCTAATGACACGTATACAATCGGATATAACTTATACTTAATCGGTTTCAATAGATCAAAAACCTCAAATGTATCAAAAGCAAGAAGCCAAAACATAAAATATAACTAACAACAATGTTCTATGATATTATTTCATGACTCACATAGCTTGCTCCATCAAAACAAAACATTACAAACTTATCTCATGGCCCGAAACTTTACACCGGCAAAGAGGGCAAGAATTATGAAGAGAAAGCCATTTTGTAATACAATCGAAATGATAGACATGACCACAAGGTGCTTGCTTACCATTTCTACACGACGAATGAAAGCCTTCCATGCACACCGTACATACACCTAATGGATCCACAACACTTGGCATCGCGAAAACATGAACTTGAACTTCCTCCGGCGATGGCGATTTAGGCCTTTTTGTGGTCGTAGTGGTGGTCGGGGCATTATGATAATCTTCCATGGTTAAAGATAGGTCAAGATCAAAGGAATCAACCATGTTTGATATTTGTTAGTGAAATATTGGGACTTGTATAAAGTTCTAATAAGAGTGATTTCAATGTTGTTGATAAAAAAATGAAAATGAGAAGTATATAGTCATAAAAAATGTCAACATGTCTTTATAATATTATAATTACTACCATTTTCTTCGTTATATGGCCTTTTGATATTATAATATTACCCATAACTTTCAAATATTATTTTAATTGTGTCACGAGGACAACTATAGAAATGTACAATTTGTACATTTTATAGAATAAATTTCAAAAGATATGTATATTCAAAAACACTAAATTTCAGTTTTATAGTCAAAAGTCAAAAACTAAATTTCAGTTTTATAGTCAAATGTCAAAAATTATTATTATTATTATTATTATTATTATTATTATTATTATTATTATTATTATTATTATTATTATTATTATTATTATTATTATTATTATTATTATTATTATTATTATTATTATTTTTATTTTTTAAATTTTATTTTATTTTTTTTTTATTATAAACCACCGCTTTCATTAGAAACATGAAAAATTACATAAAATTGGAGGGGAGTCTAGACACAATCTGTGCTCCCACTCCTTTCTGAATGCAAAAACTAACTTGATGAAAAATAAAAACACCCCTCTGAACGTTATTAGAGTGGCTGATGGCAATAGTCCTAATACGAGAAAGCGTATCCAAAGCTTCCGCCTCTAATTCCCCAAACGTAGAGAAAGCGAAGGGAATAAACTTGTATCCATTGTCTTTATATTTGGACGCATACTTCTTCTTCTTCTCCACAACACTACTCAAAGCTACCCCAGGAGCTCATGAAGTCGCCCTGGTACCAACAAATGGAGAGATCCCGGTCACATCCAAGCATGCATCTTTACCTTGAAGCCAATTGAATAATAACAAATCTGCAGGACGTAACTCCCTCCCTTCCTCTGATAGAAACCCCATGGGAGCCTCCTTGCGCACCATGATCCCCGCCTTGGAACATATATCGACAAGGATATCACGTACCAGATTATGCCTGAACTTTACACCCACTTCGCTAGAGCAGTGGACCACGTGATCTCCCCATTGGTCCATTCGGTGTACATTGCAGCTCGGGCATAGGCTACCTTCAGAGAACATAGGGACTGTAAGCCTGTAACATAACAGACCGAAATTGGCGACTATTATTATTATTATTATTATTATTATTATTGTTATTATTATTATTATTATTTCTTTAATTTTTTTTATTAGAAACTTATATGATTTACAAGAAGTTAGCATGGAGTCGAGATACTAACTGGGCTTCCACTCCTCTAGCTATACAAAAGCTAATCCTATTAAAGATGTGAGCAGCAACACGTGCTCCAATGTCTTGGGTCATCAAGAACTTTCGAATTCGCTTCAGTAAGGCCACTGCATCCTTCTCAAGTTCCCTAAAAGAAGAGAAAGAGAAGGGGAGGAACCCTTATCCAATATTCGCTCATTTAGCCTCATACTTGACGCGTTTACGTTGTGCAACCTCAATCACCACACTACTAGGTACGAAATCAGCCATACCTGTTTGCGTCAAGGGCGATGACCCTGTTAGATCGATACATACATCAACCCCTCCGTCCCACGAATAGAGCAACATATCCGTTGGACGTAGGGGTTGGTCCTTTATTATTATTATTATTATTATTATTATTATTATTATTATTATTATTATTATTATTATTATTATTATTATTATTATTATTATTATTATTATTATTATTATTATATAAACATCACTTTATTAGAAGCACATAGGATTTACAATAAGTTAGTGGGAAGCCGAGATACTAACTGGGCTCCCACTCCTTTAGCTATAGTAAAGCTAATCCTACTAAAGCCGAGATATTATTATTATTATTATTATTATTATTATTATTATTATTATTATTATTATTATCATAAGTTGGTATCAATATTATGTATTCGCATGCACTTGAGTTCGTGAGACGGTTAAATTTACCATCTCCCAGGACCTGAATAATTCATACAAGTTTGTGAGATGTCTAAATTTACCACATCTAAACCATTTTCTTACTTGACTCACACATCAATTAGCTAGACGAGTACCTACGTAAATCGATATATTTGCGAAAACGTGATTCTGGTTCGACCCTTGATGCAAAGTGTATGTTATTTGAAATACAAAGTGTGTGTTTTTAAATTCAATATACTGTATCTTTTTAACAGTTGTCAAGTTTAAAAGATACTTAAAAGTAATTTAAGAAAACTACATTAATTTAAGTTTATAACTTAAGTTTCAAGTTTTAAGAAAGACATACACTTTTATAAGTAGGAGAGTTAGGCATCCAAAAAGAATTCATAATCGGTATCAATAAAATTGAATTCAGTTGAATATCATCGTGTGAACATATTCTATATATTCTATTCGTATTCATAAAGGTAAAGTTTCTACCTTGCTTTTAACATTTTGCATGAAAAACACAAATAATTTTTTTATTAGAGCAACAAAGATTATTGTGTCTCTTGAGCAAGTATTTTGAAAACTTAAGTCCCACATCGGTCAAAATAGCAGAAATTGTGCTTGCTTATATACTGTGGTATGCAAAGTTATGATAAGTTGCTATTAGTATTAATTACTAGCACTTTGGGTATTGTGAGGTAGTTAAATTTATCACCCCACATGAGCTATAAAGTGTTCTAACTTATACGAGTTCTCAACTTTTTGTGACGCAATGTATTGCCTTGTAATTAGCACGTTTCTTGATTCTTAGTTTTATAGTCACTTTGTGACGCAATGTATTGCCTTGTAATTAGCACGTTTCTTGATTCTTAGTTTTATAGTCAAGTGACGAAATGTATTGACATGTAATTAGTACGTTATTAGTATTGTTTACTAGCACTTGGGATATTGTGGGGTTGTTAAATTTACCACCCCACATCAACTAAAGTGTTCCTAACTTATACGAGTTCTCAACTTTTTGTGATGCAATGTATTGCCTTGTAATTAGTATGTTACTTGATTCTTAGTTTTGTAGTCAAGTGACGAAATGTATTGTC
>LBNU01007500.1:15457-25861 GCA_014162995.1 Artemisia annua
CTATAGAAAGATAATTAAATGCTCGTCGTAACGGTATATTTTTTTTCGCTTAACGATTAACGGTTTGAAAGATATTAATATTTGAAAAAAGAGGATGAAAGTGGGTTTTTTAAATTGTTGGGATTAATCTCATCCATTAGATCAAATAAAGATGGAGGGGAGATGAATGGTGGAGATTAGTCCCTTGGTATGTAAAAAATATTTGGTCCTCAAATGATCTTATATCATTAACTAATACCATGTCTGAATTAAACATTGTTTTTATGGTTTATTACTTATTTTGGGGTGTTTGGATTTTTTTGTTTTATTTTGTGAAATATTTAAAAAAGAAAATAATTTCTTAAAAGTTTCAATACAACAAAAGTTATCCGGAGAGAGCGAGCCTTTTTAACTCAGATGTACGTTGTTTTACGGGTTGATTCCAGGACCGTTTTTGACTCTTCCCTGTTCATTTTTAAATGTATACACCTAGCGAGATTTAAATTATTGACCTTTTTGTGAGAAAACTAAGGATATTACCAGTAGGCCATTGTTTCTTTTGTTTAGATTCTAGCAACGCCGTATGATACTACTCCAACCCTTCCCAAATTATATGTCCATTCTTAAATTTCACAAAATTTAAGAAAATTGGACCTCTTACAATATAAACCGATTAGATTTAATTCTCACCTACTTATAAGCATTTTGATTAGTTGATATTAAAACTGGACATTATTATTACTTTATTTTTGTTAACATGACTTGACATTAAATTTGGGACAATTAAAAAAATACCAAAATGGACTTATTAGTTTTAATAGTTGAAAAGTCGAACAATGAAGCAAAAGGTATATATATAAATGAAAATGATAGATGGACCTAACTAAATAGGCCTAAAAGGGACCTAACGCATTAATGACTTGTACATTTATGCAATGTACAAGTCATTTAATGTGTTAGATCCTTTTTAGGCTTATTTACAATGTACAAGTCATTAATGCATTAGGTCCCTTTTATGCCTATTTAGTTAGGTCCATATATCACATCTCATATATAAATTAGACCCTATAAATTGACTAGTATCTATAAATATTATTAAAACGGAGTTTTTGATGACATCATGAGATAGCAAATTTGAATACGTGTCCTTCAATTAAGCTAACAATTGAAGTTGAAATTTCAATTGCTGATGTCATAAATTCATGAAAAACTGATTTTTTTTTTTTATAAAGTAACTAATTTATTGTATACTGTGCTTTCCTTTTATCAAGCGTCTCTCAAAGCACCTTTATTGTAAAAAGTGAAACCTTCTCGGTATTAATAGCGAATTTGAAATTTGAAATTCAAACTCATTATACAAACTGGATATTTTCAGAATGCTTTTCATTTACATCTTCAAGTTCTTCAACATCCAACAGAAAAGAAACATACACGCGAACATGAACATACAAAACAACTATAGAGTTTGAATTTCAACGGTAAGTGATAATGTTGGACCTGGGCTTCACTCCATGATTATAGATTCGACTTTATTAGCATCGATACATCTCTTCAAATACTCTGGTAAGTAATAAATCATGTTTTGTTGGTTGATTTTTACATTTCTTTTAATTAATAAACATTCTTGACAAATTGTTATCCTTGCATAGTAGGTGTTTGATGGAATGTTTGAAAGGAAGTGTTTTTTTAAAGACACAACCTTTGGTCACCTTAAAGTTCTGATTTGATATGAGGTCTATATTTTAACATCTAATTTAATTTTAGTGGTTGTTTCTAGTTTTGTTAACTCTAAAGTTATAGCTTGTTGCTTTTAAAAAAAAAAAAAAGAGAAAGATATAGATTGTTAGAGTGTTACAGAAATGCTTTTAACAATTATAAACTTAGTTGTTTGTTGCCAATTTGAGTTTTTAAGTGTGGTTGTTTATGTTTATTATCAGGACACTTCCAGACAGCAGAGTGCATGAAGGACGTCGTTAAGATGTAATGAAAGTTGCTGAGGTGTACTTATGGTAAAGTTTCAAGATTTGTGTATTTATTTTTTGTGCAAGCCAAGTGTTTGTGGAAATGCTTGAGTGAGTGAAATACCTAAAATTCATTAAATAATTTTATTATTTGAGTAAGCTGTGTTTAACTAGATAACGTGTTCGTTCGTTTAAGTATTCTCTTATATGTTGTTTAATCGTCTCTTTGAGGACCACAAGGGGCTGTTTGGACTTGGCCTCCGAGCAAGAAGTGATAACTATGAATAAGTCGTTGACCAAGGTAAAGAATGGAATCATGAGTGCTCATAAATGCTTGGATGATTGCAGATGTGTTAATGGTTTGCTAAGCTTTCTGTATCAAGTACTCTTATTTGCTTAAAACTCAGTTGATACTATTCTAAAATAACTATTACAATAGGTACCAAATTTAGATGTCTAGGTTAGTAGCTTAGTGATTAATGGTTAGCATTATGTTCAGTCATTAAGAATTTTTCCGTACCTTTAGAAGAGCAATTTGCATATGAGAGCGTGGTAAAGGATGTCCTTTTAACATAAATAGATAACAAAGGGATTAATGCTTATGTCTGTAATTTGTAAGCTGCTCAAGAAGAAAAGTTTTAAGGGGTTGTTTGCATTTCATTTTTAATGTGATTATGTGATTATTTCGTTGGTATATGGTCATATAGCAAGGATTGTTACAGCGCTAGGACAAATTCTGAACTTTAGATAGTATAATTGTGTAAGGGCAGATCCAATTGGATAATCAGATAGTATATGTTTTCTATATGGATTTGTTATTTTCACTATTTTGGTTGAAATGTTTTCTGTCTCAGGTAGACTTCATAAGTGTCATTGTGCTTCTCACAAAAGCAATACTTGATTAGTTGATTACTTTAGTCACTTTGAGTAATCTTGATTTCTGATTTGAGCCATACGTTCACTACAAAATAATGTGTTTGTAAATTTATATTTTGATTTTTCTCTTATGATATTGTTTATGAACCATGCTTGGTGACGACAACACATTTGGATCTCTAAATGGATGATCAAATGTTCCAGTTTTGATGGGATAAAAGCAAAGTTTTTATTNTATTAATGTCTAGTATGCCAAAGAAAACAAGATGGTCATAAAAAAGGGCCTGTAGATAGTTTTTCTGGTTTGGGCCAGCAGGCCAACAAACCCAATAGATAGAAACGGTTGTTTAGGTTTGTTAGGGTTATAACGTTTAGGAACGGTTGTGTCAATTACTTTTATTGAATCGTTGTAACTGTTTATGCAACAGCGGTTCATTATGTATATATAGGTGTAGAAGTCTGTAATCAAAGGTAACCCATACGTTTTATATATATCAATATAAAGGGTTCACCAAATCTTTTGTTTCATGTTTTTTGTATTCTGAATAAATACTATCTTTGGAACATCAATATGATCCTGGAAGATCAGACATGTGTAGAAACTTTACATGGTATCATATAGAAAGTATAGTATGTAATTAGTGTAAGTTAGGGTAGTTTAGTGTAATTATTATGTATTCTGTAAAGTTTCGACCCATTGTGATTGGGCTGGGTCTTTAGATAACGGTATAAACCGTTTAGAAGCATTGTGACGTTTAGTTTTTAGTGAATCGATATGTCTCTTTATCAGACATGAAGGCAGCGATTCAATTAGTATAAATAGGACATGATTTCTGTAAACAAACATTAGTTGTATTCAATAAAAAGTCAATCAATACATATTCAGTTTATATTCTTGGTGTCCTTTTCTATTGCAAGTTTCTGACCCAAAACTTTATTCCAATATATACCGATTAAGAAGAAAACAACCTGTGAAATCAAAATCTACCAACAATTTGGCTAAGCTTGTTTTACAATGGCTTAAGCTTTTTCATAAAACCTTCAAAACATAAAATAAGCTTATCCAAACGTGCCATAGTTCTACAGTAAATTATCATATCTTAGTTCTTACAAATTGAAAATGCTCTGTCCTTGTTTGAAACACATCATTCTACAAGTAATCTTCTCTTCAACTGAACAATCTTTGTTAGCCGCTGTTTATTCATTCAGATTAGATTATTTTTCTGGGTGGCGTATATGAATTTTGAGAAATTCATAACACACTTTGAGGTGTTTGTTTAAGCTTATTCGACCGGCTTATGAGCTTATCGAACTTTTGAAAAGCTCATATGCTCAAAATTTTTGTCTTATGAGCTTATCTGAAGTTTATAAGCTGATACGGTATTCAAGAGTTAATAAGCTCATAAGCCGGGCAAATAAGCTTAATCAACTCGAGCTTATGAACATAAATAAGTCACAAGCTCATAAGCCCTTAAAAACCAAGCTTATTTGCTTTTCAATAGTTTGATACGCCTATGTTAGACAAATAAGCTAAAACAAACACTCCTTTTCTCGGCTTTCAACTCATTAGTTATCAGCGACCCATAACTTCGTGTTTTATAAATTGAGTGAACAAAAACACAAATACGCAAATACCCCAAAATATACGGCATAATATCGTTTAGCAACCCAAATGTCGTGTTTTATCCTAAACAAAAGTTGGTGTATATTTTTTTATGGGTTTCCGACTTTTTGGTCCGACTAATACATGGGGTTTAAAAGGAGGTTGGTGTGGCCAGTTCATGTTTTAAAATTGAAACAAATAATAGTAGTGGGAGTACCTTATGCCAAAATTCAGCGACACGGCATTCGACGAAATGTGCAGAATATCCATAATCGTACAAAGCAGCAGCATTTGAGTCCTCCACCTTATCATAATACGAAAATCGTTCAAGAGCATTAAAAAGAGACTTACGAAAGGCTTTTTTGACTTTGAGTTGACTTTCAACCCACCATTTCACGATTTTCAAAACATCCTTTTCATCCATGTTCTTTGTCTCCATGGCGGTTGTTTGTGGTGTGGGGGTTGGTAATGAATGTTGCCTCACTTTTGGAGCAATGTAGGGTTTTGAGGGCTATGTTTCATTTAAAGAAACATGATTGGTTCAGACAAATTGTATTTAATGAAGTACCCGGTTATTAATTAACTAATACCATGTGTTAATTAAACATTGTTTTTATGGTTTATTACTTATTTTGGGGTGTTTGGATTTTTTTTGTTTATTTTGTGAAATATTTAAAAAAGAAAATAATTTCTTAAAAGTTTCAATACAACAAAAGTTATCCGGAGAGAGCGAGCCTTTTTAACTCAGATGTACGTTGTTTTACGGGTTGATTTCAGGACCGTTTTTGACTCTTCCCTGACCATTTTTAAATGTATACACCTAGCGAGATTTAAATTATTGACCTTTTTGTGTGAGAAAACTAAGGATATTACCAGTAGGTCATTGTTTCTTTTGTTTAGATTCTAGCAACGCCGTATGATACTACTCCAACCCTTCCCAAATTATATGGCCATTCTTAAATTTCACAAAATTTAAGAAAATTGGACCTCTTACAATATAAACCGATAAGATTTAATTCTCACCTACTTATAAGCATTTTGATTAGTTGATATTAAAACTGGACATTATTATTACTTTATTTTTGTTAACATGACTTGACATTAAATTTGGGACAATTAAAAAATACAAAAATGGACTTATTAGTTTTAATAGTTGAAAAGTCGAACAATGAAGCAAAAGGTATATATATATATATGAAAATGATAGATGGACCTAACTAAATAGGCCTAAAAGGGACCTAACGCATTAATGACTTGTACATTTATGCAATGTACAAGTCATTTAATGCGTTAGATCCTTTTTAGGCTTATTTACAATGTACAAGTCATTAATGCATTAGTTCCCTTTTATGCCTATTTAGTTAGGTCCATATATCACATCTCATATATAAATTAGACCCTATAAATTGACTAGTATTCATTAACAAACACAAGTAAAAGAAAAGAGAGAAAAAAAATGAAATGATCATTTTACCCTCAAGTGTATAACACGTTAGGAGATTTAACGGACCAAACTAACAAAAGTTAAGATGAAGGACTGTGGGTGTGAACCTTTGCAAAATTAAGGACAGTAGATGCAATTTGAAACTCTCACGGTAGATACAATTTTGGGCAAACCACAGGGACAATCCATGTAATTTACTCTAAAATTTACTACTCTTCACTCATCTTTGGAAGTTGAATGCTGGCCACGGTGGTGGACTCAGACGAAAAACTAAGGTGGTTCCTTGATTAAGTCAAAAAAATGAACTGGTCAACGAATCTCGATTGATTTCCCGTGCCAATCGGGTTGGTTCTAATATAACAAAGTTGCATTAATATAACAAACATCAACTATATGCATTAACAAAGCATCAACCATATGCATTAACAAATAGTTAGAGTAATCACAATCGAGTCTTTCTAGCATTCATAGCTTCAAAAATATTGTTGCTCACATGGTTGATTAGTAATACTAACTAGTAATATATGCTTTTTGTTGATATTCGAGCGATCAAAAACCTAGTTCTAGTGCGGAATAAACACGATCTTGAAGTCGAAACACACACCTGCAGCTTAGCTTTATATCAACAGTAAAGTAAAGAACGAGCACAAGAATAATTACCCTAATCGAATGTTTGATTAGTAAAGAAAGAATGACGTACAATGATCATCTCCCCTCACCTCTGTTTATAGAGAGTGAGGGGGAAACCTATTCTAAACCGAATAGAACTTAAACAGTTGGTTTGGACTTTCTACTTGCCATGCAAGGCAAACAAGCGTACACCGACTCCTACTTGACTAAGAATAAGAAACTTAACACTTAACCACCCTAGACTTTTGCTAATGTAAAGACTAATACCTAACACTTTTCATTACAGAGCCTCTAAATGACATCCGTCTTTAAGGTGGTCCTGGGCACCAGATTATTATAGTGCAAGTCAGGCCCTGGTGGCCCTGGTGAGTAGTGCAGCAGGGTATTTCTTTAAAACATCCGCCCATGTGCTCTGTCCCTCACAAAGCTCCTTCACCACAGCTGCCACTTTCTCCACGCTCACAAAAACTTGATCCTGAGTATCCCGCTCACGAATTGTCACTGATGATGTTGAAACCACTGTAATACTGAATGGCACACCATTTTCATCTGCTCTTAAGTATTGTTGCTCTATTGTTGAATTATCTATATATGAAGATATAGGTTCTTATTGTTAGTGCAATCACGTTAATTTCACATAAATGGCCAAGTTTTCAAATTCAGATATACGACTTAATTGAAACTTTTATTGGTGTAATCAGGAATATAGAAAAGGGGTGTATTTACTTTTAATACTCTATACAATTTGATCTTATGTCTGACAAAAACCCCCATTTGTATAACAGGTTCATGCATTGATAAGGTCAAAAGGTTTAAAATCGCTAGAGGTGGCAAAACAGATTGTCAAAACAGCAGTTTAAGGGACCAAAATTGTTTAGGTTGGGTTAATCTACAAACACTTTTCACAACTTTATAAAACATAACCTAAAATGATCCATTTGCAAGTGAATGGGTCAAAATTTCCACCTCTGAAAATGAAGACAAAATATAAATAAATTCAAAGACATACCCCAAGGATAGATTATGTTTGAAATTCCAGCTTCACTTAGCGAATCATTAATTTGTTTAGCAACTTCCTTATATTGCTGATCCGGAGCCAATGAGAAGATGGGACATTGTATGGGTGTCACGAGAGGGGAGAAACGGAATACATATATCTCTTCTTCTCCAGCTTTACTTGGTCTTGTGTAGAAAGAATGTTCAAAGAGAAAATATATGATTCGCTCCATTACAAATGAAGATTCAATAACAGCAGCTTTAAAAGTCTTGTGGTGCACTTTTTGTGTTTCCTTTGATATCGATACCATGCTTTTCTTTATTGTAACAGTCTTCTTAAGCGTGCTAACTTCAAATTCCACCTCTCCTTTTGACTCTAAAGCAGCCTTCATTTCCAGAGCGTCTTTCTCATTCATCGTCTGAGAAAAAAACAGGAAAACAGTAATTGTTACAACCCGTTCAGGTGAAAATGGGTCAAATTGACTTGTATATTAATGTTAAAACGCAAAGATTGACTAGTATATATTAATCACCAAACAGTATTACATTTTACAAGAAATGACTAGTAGTTGGAGCAGTGGACATGCCAAAAAAATCCAACAAACCATCAACTACTCTTACCAGTGGCGGAGCTAGAAAAAATTTGTTGGGAGGGCCGAAACAATTTTTTTTCCGCAAGAACATTAGATGGGAGGGCCGAAACAATTTTTTTTTTGGGAAGAACACATGAAATCGCGAAAAATTACACTAACAGGCTTAGGCCTAGGGGGGCCGGGACCCTTCCCGGTCCCTTAATAGCTCCGCCCCTGACTCTTACTAAAAATTCAAAACAGATGTTAAAACAAAGCTAAACAGAATTTGTTTTCTAAGCCTCCACTTCTCCATTTCAAGAGACAAACAGCAGTATGACTACATTTCACATTAGAATCTCCTCACGGCTACCAACCAAACATCCCCATTAACCTCTATCAATTCATTCCACAGATGATAACTTGTAATGACTATATTTTTATAAGCTTCCAACATACTAGCAGTTGTACGTCATTCAACACCAAAGCATTCCTAGCATGAATACAACTATGGAGACTACATTTCCTTTAGCAATGTAAACTAAATTGCTATATTACAATAAACGATCCTTATGTTTATAGATTGCTTTTTTTGTAATCACTTCCTAATCACTTCATTGCGCAGATCATAACTTGTAATGAGTATATTTCTATAAGTATCATTAGAGCAGATAATGCAAGTGGTTCTTCTTTTTTCAAGAACATGGACTGCAATCACCACGAAACCATCTTTGTTATTGATATTCACATCAGTTTTGTAAGATGTAATGTGAGAGGGAATTGCTTTACCTTAAGTGCTTCAACAACCTTAATACGGTCACCTTCAAATGCAGGACGAAGCTCCTTGTGAATGGGTTTTATAACCAGTTTCTACAAATACACGAATTATCAGCAGCTAGCTTAATTTAAAACCGTAAACAACAACTTAACATGTACAAAAGTTACCTTTACTTTTGTAGGTTGTGCCAGTTCCTCTTTTACTTCAAGAGATGCTCCAATTTTATCCTAGGCAAAACATGTATCCAAAACTTCAAGAAAAAGCTTGATATTACTAACTTCACATGTTAATTAACTAATAAGCTTACATGAGATCGGTCAGCAATCCAAACACACTCACTCCAACCGCAAGAAGTCTCTATTTCAGCCATCCAGCAATCTTCAGCATAGTGATCCATCACATTTGGGAGATTTTGTCTGAACCGTAAACGTGTTTCATCTATCCCTAGACTTGTCAAATATAGATATACTCTCCCAATGAAATATGCAAGTGACTCATTCTTTACGATCCCCTAAAAAAGCAATGTTTGATAGTTACACACAGTATGTTTATATGATATAATCATTAGAAAAATGCAGACATAATATCAAATGCGAACAAACCTTAGAAACTGCTTCACCGAGACAAAGTCTTTTCACAAATTTCCCTGACATTTGCTCGTCCCTTGGGAACATGAGAAACTCTAGGTTTGAAACTTGGGAATATTTTTGATGTGATTTGTCTTCAGGATCGACAAAGTGCTCTATCAGCGCAAGTGTGAATCTACTGAGCAGATGTTTCTGAGGAGATTTCTGAAAGGTGAGAAACATCTATCAATTTCTAGCCGAACACGTACCAATATTACCTATCTTGAACCATTACTCAGCCCATCCCTATACTTTGCAAAATGAAAACGTGACAAGCGTGCTAAATTTGTGGAAGACGATGCAAGTGAGAGAAGCTTCAACTTTTAAATAACAAATTTGAAAACATTCACAAAGCATGACTGAAACACACTCGATTGCGATTTTTAGTTTTAAAGAAAAACACATTACCTCATTTCTGTGTGCCTCACCAATTGTAGCAGTAGTACATGGGAGCTTGTTCCCATTCCAAAAGTGTAGGAATGTAAAGTTATCAAATATGCTTTGTGCTGTTGTTACAAGGCGATTGTACCTGAATGATATCAAATGAAAAGCGTTGCAATCACAGGTAAATATTACGTGCAAGATTTATAGGCAAAATGTTGGGATGTGTTATGTTTCATAGGAGATACAGAGAAAGAAAAATTAGAAGGGCAACGAGTTGGAAATCACCACAATAGTAATACATACAACCTCCCATTTGTATCGTTTGAACTTTGAAGGGATAATTCCAAATTTACCAAACCTAAATATCAAAATTGCATATTTACCCATAACACAAGTTTTTAGTGCACATGTACAATGCTTTTAAAGTATGTATTGGAGAAATATGGAATTATTGGGTTTAAGTTGGATATATATGGAATTGCCCTGTCTAAAATATATAAATTAGCTTTGTAATAGAATTGGCTTTATATTAGAAGTTTTGAAACACTATCTGAGGTC
>LBNU01007500.1:26031-36971 GCA_014162995.1 Artemisia annua
AAAAAAAGGAGATTTTTAAGGAAAAGCATAAGCCATTACTATAAAACACAAGCATAGCCAAAACATCCCTTACAGTTATAAGATTTGATGACATTGGTGTTAGTGCACAAACATTCTAATATCTTTTTGCTCAAATTTTTCTCAGCATCTTGTTATTGGAGGATGATATAGCATAGGTGGTTCAACCCGAGATTACCCATCTTGAAACTTCCTGGTCAAGTTTATATAGATACTGATCATATGGTAAAGATGACAAGTACTGTGAACTTAAACCATTCTCCCGTTCTAAATGATCTTTTTCACGAACAGCTTGGTGCCAAGATATGATTATGACATAGTGGAAACCATTACCCGAATCTTCTCTTTGAGCCACTCAACTTGATGTGGACTCGAGTTAGTAACTTTTCTTATAATTATATCATGTGTTTTGAAAAAGATGTAGGTGCGCATTATATGATCTGAAGATGCTTTCAGATATTTTTTGCATGCCTCATCAGAATTGCAACCGGCCAATGCTTTTATATACTTTAATTTCTAGTATGTTTGGTGGTTGAAACATTAGTACATGCTGAATACTGACACTTTATTGTTCTGTGATCAAATGGGCCATCGCGGGTTTTTTTTTTTTTTTTTTTTTTTTTTTTTTTTTTTTTTTTTTTTTTTTTTTTCAAATGAACAAGTATGTTAACCGCTATTTATTCATTTAGATAAGCTTATTTGTCCTGTTTGTGAGCTTAATGAACTTTTGAAAAACTCACACACTCATAATATTGGGCTTATGAGTTTATCAATGTGAGCAGAGCCGTATTTGAGGGTGTGCGAGGTGTGCTGTCGCACAGGGCCTCCAAATTCTAGAGGCCTCAAAATTTTTATATGATATGTATATATATTCTATAAAAGCGACTTTATGTATTTAATTTAAAGTGTTGCATTGAAAAATGCTAGCTGGGCCACATTGAAAACAATCATTTCTCATTTGATCTTATAAGAAAATTATTTACTTTCTATTTTAGGCCCCATTTTATCTTTAAACTGAATTCTGCACAAGGCCTCCGTAAGCTCAGAGACGGCACTGAATGTGAGCTTATGGCTTATTGAAGTTTATAAGCTCAGGTTGATAAGCTCATAAGCCGACCGGATAAGCTTAAAAAGGAGCTTAATCAACTCGAGTTTATGAACTTAAAAATAAGCCATAAAATCCAAGCTTATTAGCTTTTAAATAGATTGATAGGCCTATGCCAAACAAATAAGCTAAAACAAATACCCCTTTTCTTGGCTTATAAACTCATTAGCGGAAAGGGATAGTAACTTGAATGCATATTTTTTAGTAACCTAAATGTTGTGGTTTTATATAAATTTATAATTATTAGAAGTTCAACGACACAAAGTCGTGTTTTAAAGTGGGTCCCTCTATTTTCCGCTACAAAATTCAAATATCTATACACTTTTTCATACCGTATTTTGCCATCCAAACATAAACAATGGTAATGATAAACTTAATTATATCCATTGTCATTCTACCATATTTGAGGTTTTCCAAATTCAAATATGCAAACACCCCCCAAATGTATGTTAACACTAGTAATACAAAGTACTCCGTAATACGTAGTACAGAGTAATAATATTATTTAGCGAACCAAATGTCATGTTTTATAAGTTGAGTGACCTAAAAAAATAGTTGAATAACCTAAATGAACAAAAACGCGAAGTTGGTGTATGTTAACCGTTAGCGGAAGATAGTGAGGTTAAGAGCTTTTCCAACCACTAAATGATTGAGACACTCCAATTAATTGTGTTTGGACATTTATACCCTCATAGTTACTCTTACACTTTACCCATGTAAGGGTATAAATGTCCAAACATAATAAATTAGAGTGTCCCAGTCATTTTGTAAAGTGTGCAAATCACCTCCCTTTTCCAAACACCCCAAATAATAGTATTAAATTGTATTTTATTTTTTAATTTCTTTTTTGAGTAATAATAATTTTTGACCTTTTCGCCAACTTATTTACCGGGTCTGAACCCACATCTAAATAAACTCAAAACATGTAAAAACACTCTCATTGTCATGACTACTTTGCATCCGTACCTTCTTCCATAACATATTGACATAACGGTTAACGAGATTTGAAGCAGTTCCATAATTGTACAAAGCAGCAGCATTTGAGTCCTTCTCCTTTTCATAAAACGAAAATCGTTCAAGAGCATAAAAAAGAGACTTACGAAAGGCTTTTTTGACATTGAGTTGACTTTCAACCCACCATTTCACGATTTTCAAAGCATCTTTCTCGTCCATGTTTTTTGTCTCCATGGCTGCTGTTTGTCTCCCTGTGGGGGGTTGGTAGTGACATAGTGAATATTGCCTCACTTTTGGAAATTGTATTTAATGAAGTACCCGGTTATTAACTACTAGGATGTCTGAATTACACACGAGTTATTATGGTTTCTCAATTATTTTGGGGGTGTTGGATTTTTTGTCTTTTTTTGCGAAATATTTGAAAAATAATAATTTCTTAGGGGGTTGGCAGCACTCTCGGGGAAGCTTGCGGGGCTTGGCTTACCGTGCGGTGAACACCGCCGCCGCCCTTGCGGTGAGCCAAGCGGTGTTCACCGTGAGTGAAAGTTTACCGAGCGGTGAGAAGGAAAAAGAGACGTTAGGGAGAAGGAAAAAGAGACGTTGGGGAGTGCTGTTTGGGGAGTGAAGGGTGAGGGGTGTGTTGCCAACAAAATTTGAGTGAGGGAAGGGAAAAGTGGGGGGATGATGTGGCATAAGGGGATTGGGTGGAAGTGAGTGAAGGGAAATGGGTAGGGGTTGGCAACACACCCCTCACCCCAAATCCCTTCACTCACTTACACCCAATCTCCTTATGCCACATCATCCCCCCACTTTTTCCTTCCCTCACTCATTTTTTGTTGGCAACACACCCCTCACTCTTCACTCACTTTTTTTTTTCTTTTTTTAAAATTCTATCCATATTATGACAATATATAGTGCCATTAGCCGACATCTAAAACCTTTTTAAACAATAAATGTGTAAGGTTATTTATGATTAAGTTATAAAACAAGGGCTTAAATTGTCAATTATGTAAACTTGAGGGGTCAGAAGTGAAGATAACTCAAAGTCATCATCTTCCTCCCGTTTCATATCTTCATAACCTCTTTTGAACCATTTCTTTAAAGCGGCAAGCTAAAAAAACTGTTACATACAAGCGTTTACTGCTCCAACGGTCCATTTTTTGAGTCTCCAACGCTCCAACGTTCGAATTTTGTCTCCCAAACCGTGCGGTAAACTTCCCCGCAAGGGGGCCTCCCGCAAGCTCACCGAATAACCGGCGGCGGTGTTCCCGTGCGGGAACCACCCCTCACCGCATCACCCCGTATGTGTTGCCAATGCCCTTAGAACTTTCAATACAACAAAAGTTTTTCTTATTCAAGTTATCCGGAGAGCGAGCATTTTTAACTCAGATGTACGTTGTTTTACGGGATAATTCTAGTACAGTTTTTGACTTTTCCCTTACCACTTTTAAATGTATACACTTAGCGAAATTTGAATTATTGACCTTTTATGAGAAATCTAAAGATATTACCAGTAGGCCATTATGATTTTAGTTTCTTTTGTTTAGATTCTAGTAACGCCGTATGATACTATGATTTTAGTCTTAATAGTTGAAAAGTAAACATTGAAGCAAAAAGCATATATAAATTAACTAAGAGTAAATTGCAAAAATAGTCCTTGTGGTTAGGCCAAATTGTAGAGTTAGTCCTTATGGTTTCGAAATTGCGTGCGACCTCCTTGTAAGAAAAGTTTCGGTTCGCTTTCGTCCTTTGCAAAAGTGAAATGACTAAAATGCCCTTGCCCAAAGTGAAATAAAGTAAAAAGAAGGCAATGGCATTTCAGTCATTTCACTTTGGACAAATGACGAAAGTGAACCCAAACTTTCCTCATAAGGAGGTCGACTGCAATTTCGAAACCATAAGGACGAAATCTGCAATTTGGCCAAACCACAAGGATAATTTTTGCATTTTAGTCATTAAATAATGCTCACTCCGTCCCAAAATAGTAGTCCATGTTTCCTTTTTGGATATCTCAATTTAATTGTCCACTACTAAATATAGATAAGGAAGTTTGTTTGATTTTACCATATTACCCTTGCTTGAAATTATTATTACAAACTTTAAAGAAGACTTTAATTAATTACTTAAGGGTAAAACTGACATTCTGTTAAAATAAGAGAGGCAAAGTAGTAATAATTCTATTTTGACAAAAATACACCGTTGGTCCCTAAACTTTCCCAAAAACATCACAGGGCACCCTAAGTTGGGATTTTAGTCGCCATGCGTCCAAAGTTTGGGATTTTGAGGCCGATTGCGTCCCTTGACCCATTTTCCCTTAGTCAACGTCCGTTATTTTACCCCATGTGCATTGCACATGAGGGCAAAATGGTCATTCTGTCGTTTTGGTTAATTATTTTGGTGGTACAACCCTAGGGACGAACGGTGTATTTAATCAGAAAGTTATACCATCACTACCACCACCCTCTCTTTATCTCCTTTTCCTGCTTTTCTCTCTAACTTTCTGCTTCTCTCTCTAAAATTAACACCATCACCATTTTTAAATCTCATAAACAATTCCTCTAAAAAAATAGATAAATGCTATAGACTATATGAAATCTAGTGTTTTTAGTCATATTTTCTTATTAATTTTACTAGTTCGCCGCCGATTAAAGCCAAAAGTAAGCACTAGCATTGTTTTATTACTTCTAAAAGCAGATTCGATAACCAAGCAAATAACTCTTCTAGCAAACTATATAGTTTATTCACATTGAATAGAATAAAAGTAGGATTTGTGTCTCTCGAATAAATTCAACAGCATTAAGCTAAGGCACTAATGCTTAAAAGACAATAAACCTTTCACATTACTCGAAACAAGTTTAGATTGCACAAATAACTAGTCTCCATGGACAAGAATTATCACGCTACAAATTAAGAGAAGTTATTTATCTTATGTTTTCATTCTCACATGTAACTAGCTAGCTAATTTTTTAAATACCAATCACTTTAATAGTCCAAAAGACAATAGTAATTTACAATCTCTAACTTCTCCATGTTGATTGTTTCATTATTATTCTTCATTTCCATTTCTTCATAATAATTATGAAAACGGGTCATGTTTTTCCTGTTCACATTATATGAAGAAGGCGAGTTTTAAACTCATATGTTTGTCATGATATCTTGTGAGCCTTTTTTCTATACAAAATAACGTTTACAAGATAATAATTTAAATTGAATTCGATGGTGAAATATAACCTTTCTTTTGTATACAACGAGGTGGATCACCCGCGCGTTGCCGCGGAACGTTTAGCCAAAGTAGTAGTTAGTGTGTTTAACGATCGTTAGTTATAAGGACTAAATCTGCAACGTACTTAATGACCGTTAGTTATAAGGACTAAATTTGTAACGTACTTAACGACCGTTAGCACTGTAGATAAGGACTAAATTTGCAACGGCGCTGTAAGACGAAGGACCAAACGGAATTAAAAAAAAATGCTACAGTACTTAACGACCGTTAAGTACTTAACGGCCGTTAGTCACTGTAGCTTCTACTGTTCATTGTGAGTGAAAACACTGTAGCATCTTGCTACAGTGTTTTGGGGGAGAGTTCCTCATAAATGTTATATAGTAGAATGTACTTGTCTTTTATATGCACGTAAAACATGTCAAATTTGACTGCTTCCTAGATTACATTCTAGCATTTATTTATTTATTTATTTTTAATAATTAAACGCGATAATGAGTTATTGATGATATTTTTTATGACATTACTATTAGAATTAGGTTAATCCCCTTAATCCACTTTCCATTCATTAACCGGTATATATACAAAACACATATACCGAAAGTTACAAAAGGGATGGGCTAAACCTGAACACAAAACATTAGAGGCCCAAAGTAATAACTAAATAAATGTACAATGCTAATACTCCCCCGCAGTTGGAACGGGAGGTCTTCGAACGTTCAAGCTGGAGCGAAACTCAAGAAACAAAGCACTTGGAAGACCCTTTGTAAAGATATCTGCATACTGGAACCGTGATGGAACATGAAGCACACGAACTTGACCAGAAGCAACATAATCACGGACGAAATGAATGTCAATCTCAATGTGTTTCGTACGTTGATGTTGAACAGGATTCGTCGATAAATATACGGCACTGACATTATCACAATAGACAATAGTAGCTGTAGACAAAGGGTGATGAAGCTCGCGCAGCAGATTACGAAGCCAAGCTGTCTCAGCTACCACATTAGCAACACCACGATACTCGGCTTCAGCACTGGATCGAGATAACGTTACCTGTCGTTTAGCAGACCACGAAAGCAAATTATCCCCAAGAAAAACACAATAACCAGAAGTAGATCGGCGAGTGACCGGACAACCTGCCCAATCCGCATCCGTATAAGCAACAAGCTAAGCAGTAGAAGAAACATGTAGCTGAAGACCATGATCAAGAGTACCACGAACATAGCCTAATATACGCTTCAAAACATGAAAATGTGTATCACGAGGATCATGCATATATAGACAGACCTGCTGAACGACATAGGAAATATCCAGGCGTGTGAAAGTAAGATACTGAAGGGCACCAGCTAAGCTCCGATATAAGGTGGGATTGTCAAAAGGCGTACCATCAGGTCCAAGCTTGGACTCTGTATCAACAGGGGTGCGGCACGGATTGCATTGCTGCATATGAGCCCTCTCAAGAATTTCTTTAGCAAACTTAGACTACGATAAAAACATACCAGATGTTGTGCGAGTAACAGAAACACCAAGGAAATAATTAAGAGATCCAAGATCCGTCATTGCAAACTCACCATAGATAGCAGCAATAACACGTTGTAGCAATGCATTAGAAGAAGTTGTCAATATAATATCATCCACATACAGTAACAAGTAGGCAGTGTCAGATCCACGATGAAATACAAAAACCGACGCATCAGTTTTGCTATGCTGAAAACCAATGCGAGTAATAAATCCTGCAAACCGCTGAAACCAAGCTCTAGGGGCTTGCTTAAGCCCATACAAAGATCGCTGCAAATGACAAACATAATCTGGATGTGCAGGATCTACAAACTCAGGCGGATGATGCATATACACTGTCTCGGATAGATGACCATAGGGGTGTCCAAAAGAACCGAGGAACCAAAAGAACCGAGGAACCGTACCGATACCGTACCGGAACCGGACCGTATATTAGAACCATGGTACGGTTCTTGGTTCCTAAAATTCCAAAATTTCGGTTCTCGGGACGGTTCGGGTCGGAACCGTCCGGTTCCGGTTCTTTCCCGAAAGAACCGAACACTTTGAAAATATAAAATTTTATAGGGTTTATTTGGGACATTGTGTAATGTGTATAGACTTTTAAGGGAAAAAAAACCCTAATCATTATTAAGCTGTAATATAAAAAAATCTAAAACTTAAAAATACATAATAAAAATAAAACCCTAGCGTTTAATCAATTCAAAGATCATCATCATTCATCAACATGAAAGTAAGTTTATCTCGAAATCACTATCGTAAGCTTATATCGAATATGTAGTAAACGAGTATCTGTATTTTTGTGTGTATTTGTATTTTATAGCATTATTAGCATGTCTTTATGAATGATCAACGATGAAAAAAATAAATTATTTAAACACTTCGGTTCTTGTGGGAAAGTACCGAAATTCCCGTACCGGAACCGAGTACCGTACCGGAACCGTACCGAAGAATTTGGGACGGTTCTTGGTTCCACTTTTTCCATATTTTCGGTTCTCGGTTCTTTCGGGACGGTTCCGGTTCGGGACGGTTCCAGTACCATGGACACCCCTAGTGTTATATAATACTTGATGCAAAATATATGAATGAATTAGGTTTTAAGTGTATTTTAATTGGTGTAATTTTTCATCATGTATTATATAATGCAAAAAAAGTATTTAAGGTCAAGTTGAAGCAATTTGACTCTGAAAATTAATTATTTAAACTGGACATTTTATTTTGAGACGGAGGGAGTATTAGTTTTGACGTAAATTAATTATTTAACGTTTTGTATTTTTTTTTTTTTTTTTTTTTTTTTTTTTTTTTTTTTTTTTTTTTTTTTTTTTTTTTTTTTTTTTTTTTTTTTTTTTTTTTTTAATCTATCAAAGGCACTTAGGTAAACTTGATTTGTTATAATCTTCAATTTTTAGTAGTGAACCTAAAATAGAGTAAACTGCAAAAATCCTCATGTGATTTGACGAAATCACGATGGTAGTACAATCTTTTCGAAAATGTAGACATAGTTTTTGTGATGAACGTTAGGTTTGGTTTAATCCTTGCACTAAAGTGAAATGACTAAATTACCCTCATCTTAAACATTTTTGCTTGGGTGAAATACATTATTTTCAATATAACGTTTGGTTTTTGTTACAATCAGGTGTTTGCATTTGATGACAAATACGGACGTACTTATAGTGATAAGAGAATTGTTTGGCCGTTTTTCATACTCGGTATACTAAGTAGTTTGTTTATTAGAAATTTTATGGTTGTTTTAAGACTTTAATTAATCTCTTATGGGCCATGTATAGTGCAACTAGAAAATAAATTTAAGCACAATGTATTCTTAGATGTTTTAAGCATTATGTAATCGAATCTTTATGTTGGTCAGAAATACTAAAAAACCTCGCCGCAACGCGCAAATGCCAAACTTCCTCATTTCTGTAAACTTTGAAAGATAACAAAATAAAAAATAACTAAAAAATGAACAAAGATCTTAAGCCCATAGTTGTGTTTTTAACATGTTTTCATAACCAAGATCTCTCTCACCACAGTTTCACAACACCTTGTAGCGAATTATTACACTATCGCCATTCGCACAACAATCAAACAACTTGAACTTCTTGGTTATGAGTTTTATCTTTGGGATTTTTGGGATTCGATTTCAAGATGTGTATTTTAGTATTTCCGTATGTAGATTAATTTGAGTTGTGGGGAAATAATGAAAGGTAGCCAACTGTGTGTGGAATGTGTTTGTGAATTAAATTAGGTTTTGTAATTTTAAATATATGAAGTGATGACTTTAAGTATGCTAAAGATAGTGGATGAATTTTGTTTTGTTTTCTGTTAGAGTTAATAAAAATGATGATGGATTTTATAAATAAAAGAAAATTAAAAAATTATGGTTGGAGAAAACCTTGGTAATTTAGCTATTTTACTTTGAGGCCAGGATTAAACCAAACCAAACAACACATTCGAAAAGATTAGACTATGCAATTTCGTCAAACCACTTGGACGTTTTTTGCAATTTACTCCTTAAAATATAACTTGGACACTTAAGGCCCGTTTGGTTTATAAGTTTTGTGTGTGTGGTTTCGGGGGGGGGGGTGTCTCTTTCTTTTTCCTTCCAACCCACCATCCATTCTTCTCTCAAAAGTGAGGAAGGAAAACTAAACTAATGTTAGAATATCTTTTCAATTGGTATTTAATGATACGATGTTGTTTATTTTACTAGTTATTACAAGTAAAAGGTATTTATTGCTTGAATATAACTTCTTGTCCGAAAGTCTGTTATACGTTTAATGATATAGCTAGCGGAGTTAGGGACTTCGATTAGTTTGATTTATTTAGTTGTGACGTATATTACATGACTATGTTTCGCTAACTTAGTCTGACTTTGCTTCGTTAGAGAGCAAAACATATTGTCGGGTTAGATTTGAAAATAGGCATCAACACTAAATGAAAACTCAAGTGACTTGCCTGGATTGTATTTGTTTTCTTGTGAGGCCCATTATACTCTCTCTATCTCTCTCTTCCTTTCTAAGATTTTATACTACTCGTATAACTTTAAATTTAAAATTATAATATATTTCTCTCTCCTATTTAATTTTTTTAATCCTAAACCAAATTCTAAACCCATCTATAAACCAAACGGACCCTTATATTGACACAACAAAGTACTGTATCATTTTATTAGACGTGTCTAAGAAAATGAAGAGTAATCATCATTCCTTATCATTACAGTATTTGAGAAAATTTTCGGAGTAGACCGGTCACCCCCCAGTTTAACCTTTTCTAGACCAGAATTTTTTTCCCCAAATAGACCTGGGCGACTTTAGAATTGGGCGACTTCGCTAGATTTGTGACATGTGTCCCATATAGTATTGTGTTTGTCTTTATTATGTATTATTATAAATGACATATATACCATCTTCTTCATCATCTCAATACCAAACAATTTCACCTTCTCCAGTGACCACCACCAACCTCCGGCCACCACCATCACCATCCTCCGGCCATCACCACCACCAACAAAACGCCACTCGTATCAAGATTCGACCAAAAAAAATATTGTTATCCACAAATTAAACATGAACGAGCGTGTATACTACCAATCCGAGCATAACCCCCTTATCAAATTTAACACACAACAACAAAAACTCAAAATTTATCCTATGTTCATTCGAAACCCTATATATTCAATTAACAATTTATAGAATTGTTTTAGATGAAATTGAACATGGTAGAGTGTTTGTAACTGTTTTCCAAAACAAATCCCCTCAATCAATTGATAAAAATAATTACTAAAACTCAAATGCTAAATTTTTTGATATAAACCCTAGAAATCGATTTAACATTTTCGTTGGATTAGACAACGAAATTGTTGTAATCCAGCCTTCCTAACACCTATCCAAACAAAACTCCTAAGTCAATTCATATCAAACACTGACAAATCACAACAATCGCACTAAATTCTTACCAAAACCCTAGAAGCCTAAAACATGAAATTTAGTGGATGAAAATGTGCAAACATCAAGAGACATGCTCTGACACTGGTTTTGGTGGTGGTCGCCGCCTCGCCGAAGGTTGGTGGTGGTCGTCGCCTCTCCGGATTGGGTCTTCTTCTGCTACTGCTGTTAATGTGTTTGT
>LBNU01007500.1:37097-62303 GCA_014162995.1 Artemisia annua
TTTTTTTTTTTTTTTTTTTTTTTTTTTTTTTTTTTTAAAATTTTTTTTTTTTTTTTTTTTTTTTTTTTTTTTTTTTTTTTTTTTTTTTTTTTTTCAATGGTGTTACTGTTAATGTGTTTGTTCTTGGATGTTTATTCTTTTACTCAAGTTGTTGATGTTGCTGTTAATGTGTATGGATGTTTATTATTGTTGAAGACAACTATGGCATGTTTATTATTTGGTTGATCTTTATCAAAGAAAAACTACACTGTTACGAGGCAGTGAAAAAAAAATATGGCATGTTTATTATTTGGTTGGTATATATGTAATAACAAATAAAAAGGAGAGTATATATGTAATTTGTATTAAGACAAAATAGCACTGTATGGGACACATGTCACAATTTAGTGGAGACGCCCAATTCCAAAGTCGCCCCAGTCTATTTGAGGGAAAAAAAAATTCCGGCCTAGAAAAGGTAATCACGGGAGACGACTGGGTCCTTTTTGGAATTTTCTCTTTAATTTACGTATATCCTATTACTTCATAATTTTATTGATCTTTTCACCCACACAATTCTAAAGAGATATGTTATATCCTCCAACACATCTTCCTACTTATTCTCCTACCACTTATGTGTCAATCATCCATAAACTTATAAACATGACCCACTTTCTCTTTCACCGTTAGATGATTGACACCTAAGCAGTAAGAAGATAAGTAGGAGAATATAGTATTTCTCAAATCTAAAAAGTTGTATTTTCACTTAGGCTGGATGGCAATGCACTAGCATTCTCACCTTACACATCAGCGCCACCTTAGCTTTCTCTCTCTTTTCACTTCCCCTCACTCCCACTCACTGTAGTGTGGCCAAGGTCACATTAATTTCACCTTTCATTAAAATACACACTTTATACAAATATCTATCTATACTATATATAATGGAAAAATGGTAAAAGTGAAATGTTGAGTTTTCAACAATAGTCAAATGAGATAGAAAAGTGAAATGTAATTAATACTCTTATTAAAACACCCCATTACTTAAAAGTACAATAATTTATTCACATTGTACAACCAATTAAAATACAAACCGGGTTGACCCGGGACGCTTCAAACCAGCGCGGGTTGACCCGGTTTAATTTGACCCATTTTCGACCCAACCTAGCAAGTTGACCCGGTTTAAATCGACCCATTTTTCGACCGAAACGGTTCAACCGGTTGAACCACCCGGGTCGAACCGGGTTTCAAAACATTATCCATTACTTAAAAGTACAATGATTTATTCACATTGTACAACCAATTAAAACACAAACCGGGTTGACCCGGGATGCTTCAAACCCGGCGGGTTAACCCGGTTTAATTTGACCCATTTCCGACCCAACCTAGCAAGTTGACCCGGTTTAAATCGACCCATTTTTCGACCGGAACGGTTCAACCGGTTGAACCACCCGGGTCGAACCAGGTTTCAAAACATTATGTTTAATTCCCAAATCTTCAAACTTTTATTGTTTTTCGTTTATAACCTATAAACTTTTTTTTATCAATAAACTATCTATCGCTATAAAATCCCGTTGCTATGCACGGGTACTCGTCTAGTTATCTATAATTGAAAAATGGTAAAAGTAAAATGTTGAGTTTTCAACAATAGTCAAATGAGAGAAAAGTGAAATGTAATTAATACTCTTATTAAAACACCCCCATTACTTAAAAGTACAATGATTTATTCACATTGTACAACCAATTAAAATACAAACCGGGTTGACCCGGGACGCTTCAAACCCGCGCGGGTTGACCCGGTTTAATTTGACCCATTTCCGACCCAACCTAGCAAGTTGACCCGGTTTAAATCGGCCCATTTTTCGACCGAAACGGTTCAACCGTTTGAACCACCCAGGTCGAACCGGGTTTCAAAACATTATCCATTACTTAAAAGTACAATGATTTATTCACATTGTACAACCAATTAAAACATAAACCGGGTTGACCCGGGATGCTTCAAACCCGGCGGGTTAACCCGGCTTAATTTGACCAATTTCCGATCCAACCTAGCAAGTTGACCCGGTTTAAATCGACCCATTTTTCGACCGGAACGGTTCAACCGGTTGAACCACCCGGGTCGAACCGGGTTTCAAAACATTATCCATTACTTAAAAGTACAATGATTTATTCACATTGTACAACCAATTAAAACACAAACCGGGTTGACCCGGGATGCTTCAAACCCGGCGGGTTAACCCGGTTTAATTTGACCCATTTCCGATCCAACCTAGCAAGTTGACCCGGTTTAAATCGACCCATTTTTCGACCGGAACGGTTCAACCGGTTGAACCACCCGGGTCGAACCGGGTTTCAAAACATTATCCATTACTTAAAAGTACAATGATTTATTCATATTTTACAACCAATTAAAACACAAACCGGGTTGACCTGGGACGCTTCAAAGCCGGCGGGTTGACCCGGTTTAATTTGACCCATTTCCGACCCAACCTAGCAAGTTGACCCGGTTTAAATCGACCCATTTTTCGACCGGAACGGTTCAACCGGTTGAACCACCCGGGTCGAACCGGGTTTCAAAACATTATCCATTACTTAAAAGTACAATGATTTATTCATATTTTACAACCAATTAAAACACAAACCGGGTTGACCTGGGACGCTTCAAAGCCGGCGGGTTGACCCGGTTTAATTTGACCCATTTCCGACCCAACCTAGCAAGTTGACCCGGTTTAAATCGACCCATTTTTCGACCGGAACGGTTCAACAGGTTGAACCACCCGGGTCGAACCGGGTTTCAAAACATTATCCATTACTTAAAAGTACAATGATTTATTCATATTTTACAACCAATTAAAACACAAACCGGGTTGACCTGGGACGCTTCAAAGCCGGCGGGTTGACCCGGTTTAATTTGACCCATTTCCGACCCTACCTAGCAAGTTGACCCGGTTTAAATCGACCCATTTTTCGACCGGAACGGTTCAACAGGTTGAACCACCCGGGTCGAACCGGGTTTCAAAACATTATCCATTACTTAAAAGTACAATGATTTATTCATATTTTACAACCAATTAAAACACAAACCGGGTTGACCTGGGACGCTTCAAAGCCGGCGGGTTGACCCGGTTTAATTTGACCCATTTCCGACCCTACCTAGCAAGTTGACCCGGTTTAAATCGGCCCATTTTTCGACCGGAACGGTTCAACAGGTTGAACCACCCGGGTCGAACCGGGTTTCAAAACATTATCCATCACTTAAAAGTACAATGATTTATTTACATTGTACAACCAAATAAAAACATATCTATCAAATTAAATACGACCAATTAAAACACAAACAGGGTTGACCCGGGACGTTTCAAAACCGGTGGGTTGACCCAGTTTAATTTGACCAGTTTTCGACCCAACCTAGCAAGTTGACCCGGTTCAAATCAACTCATTTTCCGACCAGAACGGTTCAACCGGTTGAACAACCCGGGTCGAACCGGGTTTAAAAACATTATGTTTAATTCCCAAATCTTCAAACTTTTATTATTTCCGTTTATAACCTATAAACTTTTTTTTATCAATAAACTATTTATCGCTATAAAATCCCGTTGCTATGCACGGGTACTCGTCTAGTACCTCACTAAATACTCCATACACATTCACACACAAAATAAAAAATAATAAAAAAAGATACGCTTATGGTGAGCAGTTCACCTTAATTCGTCTTGGGAGGTGAGTTCAAGCGTGAGTGGATTAAGAAGGCAAGGAGATGCAAGGTGAGTTTGGATGCAAGGTGAGAGAGGCTCACCTCCCCTTGCCATCCAACCTTATTCTTTTCTTTACACCTAAACATTTGTGCCAAGTGTCAGAATCTTTGTGGGTTAAAGAATGAGTAACCAAAACAAAGTAGGACAACAGATTATTTCTCAGACAGATTAACATGTAGTTTATGTTCATTAATGGATGTAAAATTTGTTACGTTTCTTTTTTCCATTCTCATTTTGACACATGTCCTAGGTATGTACTATAACTAGAAAAGGCAGGTAAAGTTACAAAGTTCATTTTTATTTCATTGCCAATTATTAAAACGAACCTCCTAGAATGATTAGCTGTCTTGGTGCAAGGATGGCCGTGAATTTCGGTCTTCATCGTAACTTCTCTAACTAGTCACATCCACGTTGTAATCCTAATCATTGTTCAAAAAAATTTAAGTAATTGGCAAAAAAAGTCCCTCATGTTAATTTAGCCCAGTCACGCACTTTTTTTTTTTTTTTTGAACAGAGTCAGGCACACCTTCTTGAGCGTACTAATTTGTAACTTAAAAACGATGTTCGCAATTTTACGCCTTTAAAAATACTAAGGGGGTGCTTGGTGTGGGGGTTAATGGGGGTGGAGAATGGGTAAGATATTTAAAAGGGCCCACATCAATCAATATATGGTGCTTGGTTAGGGAGTGCAAAGGTATTGATTACCCCGTAGTGGGTAATCAACCATTATAGAGTAAATTGGGGGGTAAGGTATTGATTACCCACCTCACTCATTCCTTTGTATTCTTTTTCCCTTTCCCTTTCCCCACTTTGAACCAAACGGACCCTAAGAGTTGTAAACGGCTCTATAATAGTTGCGTGCCTCCACTTGTTTCATTTTACTAATTACTTTCCTCAATCCTAAAATTATTGTCAACTTCTTTTTTTTAATTCTTTTTTTCATATATATTTTTTTTATTTTTTTTATAAATATCCTAAAATAATCGTTCACTTTTAATTTCAACAAATTAAAAGAAAATTAGTGAATTGAGATGATATATATGAGAATGATTGAAAAATACAGTAGTTTCATTTTTCTTAAATTATGTATTTTTTATCTGAAAACAATAATTTTAAGATAAAAGGAGTAATACAATTTCTGGTCTTTATTAATTGTGAGATAAGATCAATATATATGACAAATTTTCTAAAAATCCAATGACCAAATCATAGCTATTTATTTTTTCATCAAAACAAAATAACAACCCATTTCCAACATTTTTCTTAAAAATAAAATATCTTAGAAACGGTAAATCGTTAACGACAAAAAATACAACATTACGCTGAGATTTTGTTTGTCTTTCAGTAGACGAGCATTTTGATATACTTTCGGCGAATTTTTATTTTATTTTATTTTTTATTTTTTTTGTGCTGAAATTTACGCCATGAAAAATAACATGTGATCTGTTTTTAAAAATTACTGTAATTTCACAAATCACATGTGATTTTTAAAATAACAATCTAATTCTGATTTTGCAAATCACATGTGATTTCTTAGGACGTAAATTTCAATACTCGCAAAGAAAGAAAGAAAAAAAAAGTTCTTCGAAAATATATAAAGGGTGTATGTTTTTCTATAAGAAGATGATTTAATTATCGTTGCGATGATATGATTTGTTTTGAAAATTAACGGCTTGTGATATATTTAATCTTTTAAAAAAGAATAAAAGTGGGTTTTTTAGATTAATTCTAATGTATTTTTATATTCTGCACACCGATCACAAGCACCTAAAAAATTCAAAGTAAGAGGGTGTTTCTTTTTCTCCTTAGCTAAGGCACCATGTGGGGTCCACTTCTATTAGAGCCTCTTAATGGGGAGAGGTTAACATTTTTAGCCTTGTGGATATAGAAGAGAAATATGTGAGTCCTACTTAAAAAATAAATACTATTAAATATTTAGTGGACCCAATCTCTTAGCTAAAAGAAAAAAGAAACACACCCTTAAGTATCCTCTTGAACATGAAATTGTTATTGCCAAAGAGGTATATGCGCCACTTGAATAATGCATTTATATAATGCAAGTACATGCATAGCTGCTCATTTACACTTGATATCCCTCAATTTACACTTTATATATCATTTCAATGTTACATGCTTTGACTTGACTTTTTTTTTTTTTTTTTTTTTTTTTTTTTTTTTTTTTTTTTTTCCAAAAATACACCCAAATTTCTAGGCCATACACAACAAACCCCCAATGGTATTCAAAGCATTTTACTATTCTCTTCTAGTTGTTGTGAAGTATCATTGTGAAACTAAGAAACATATATGGCTTGAAGAGGTGGTATAAAAATCACCTTCCAAAATTACAAGTTTGTAAAGGTCCAAATGAAAAGATTGTGTTTTGGTAACTAAAGTCTTATGAATTACTCCTTAATGAACTTGTTTATTTCATATTTGTACACATACAACCAGTTTAAATATGAAACGTGATGTTAAATATGGAATTTTCGGCGTCCGTTTATTATTTAATTAACAAAATATATAATGCTTAACAATAATTTATAGCGCGCTATGGCTAACAAAACCCGAAAATGTAAATCCATAAAAAGTTAAGAGACTCCTAAAATCACTATTCTATTGTATTTTTCTTTTCATAAAACTTTCATCACTGTAGAAAAACATGTGTATGGTCAGTTTTCTCAAACAAAACCTTTCTAACAAACTACTCCGAGTAAAACAAATTCTCCAGCATGCATGATTTTAAATTTTTGTGTCTAGCTAAATTTGTCGCTTACACGTTAACAAAGAAAGCTCTAGAACTATATATATACCTTCGTACAATTGTGATTTTAAAAAGGTTAAGGACTGAACTTGGGAAAATAAAAAGATTAGGTACCCATGTGCCAACCTCGTCATATTTCCAAATGTCGGAGTATATAAAGGTCCATTAGAGTCACAAACGTTTGTGCCGCAGTATTGTCACATTTGGAAACTCATTAAGCTTCAAAAATGGGGTTTTTAGATGAATACAAGCCTGTTATTGTTATGTTGTTTTTGCAGCTTACATACGCAGCTATGTCTGTATCAGCTAAAGCTGCTTTGTTACAAGGAATGAGTCCTAGGGTTTTTGTTTTTTATCGACAAGCTTTCGGAACTTTGTTCATTGCTCCTGTTGCTTTTTTCTCAAGGTATGTCGTTATTCCATCTACATGCATATAATTTCTGTAGAGTAAACAGCAAAATCCGTCCATGTGGTTTATACTTTTTTAACACAAACCATCACTGTTAGAAACTATGGGCAGAATTTTTGCAGTTTACTTATATATTTGTTATTAGAATCTTACGAGTTTCCTTTTTTTTTAATTCAGTGCCGTCTCTACGAAAATAACAAAAAGGGCCTAAAATAGAAAGAAAGTAATTTTTTAAAAAGATAAAATTTTTCAAAGTGCTTCGGTTAGCATTTTCAATGCGATTTCTTAAATAAAATACTTGTAGTCACGTTTATATAATATATATAAAAATTTTGAAGCCCTATAATTTGGAAGCCTTGAGCGACAACACACCCCGCACACCCTCATATACGGCTTTGTATTTTATATATACATTGATTATATGTATTTGAATTTGTTTGTGTGTAGTAGGACTAAAGCAAAAGGAAATTCTATGGGATGGAAGAGCTTTTCTTTGATCTTCATTGCAGCTTTGATTGGGTAACATTTTTTTTTATTTGATTTGCTTGATACATTATGTTGTCACCAGCAAGTGATTGGTTATGGATGGACATGTGAATTGATTGGTTATACAGTACATACTAATAAGATGCATATAAATTCCAGCAAAGCTTCACTATAAGTCAAATCAATTTCAATGGGTCTAAGAATAAGACCCAACTATAACATAATTTACATATTTAACTATATCGTAACCTAGCTAGTAGCTAGTGGCAATAATGATACTCTGTATTAGAAGAGCTCAATTTGAGTCTTATAAGCCCGAGCTCTGAGTTTTTTTATGTTTGAGTTTGAGCCGGAAAATCGATAAAAGCTCAACTCAAAAGAGCCCGAACTCTCTGTTTTTTTATGGAAACATTAATTTTGGCCGTCTAATACGTACGCACACATATGTGTCTTTAACAGGGGCGGAGCTATTAAGGGACCGGGAAGGGTCCCGGCCCCCCTAGGCCTAAGCCCGTTAGTGTAATTTTTCTCGATTTCATGTGTTCTTCCGGAAAAAAAATTGTTTCGGCCCTCCCATCTAATGTTCTTGCGGGAAAAAAATTGGTTCGGCCCTCCCAACAAATTTTTTCTAGCTCCGCCACTGGTCTTTAATGAAACTTAGCTCCACAAGGATCACAATTCATGGTTAGTGAGATGATAAGGGAATATTTGGCCAACTAACTTATAATATTATTTCTTGCAGAGTAACAGGCAATCAAATGATTCAATATGAAGGAATATACTTGGCCACATCAACAGCAGCAAGTGCCTTGTCTAATCTTATTCCGGCCATAACCTTTGTTGCAGCTTCCATTATTGGGTACTAGGTTCTACCAATTCAATGAATCATATTAACTAAACTGCATACCACACAATGTAAAAATCGTACTTAATGTATAAATTTTTTATTGTAGATTGGAACCAATAAATATGCGAAGCTTGAGAACCATCGCAAAAATCTTAGGGACAGTTGTGTGCGTGACAAGTGCTGCAGCAATGACACTTGTCAAGGGCCCCAAGCTTCTGAACTCACAGTTGCCTTCAGGAAATTCTTTGCTGTCAAATTTAACTGAAAGTGATGATCGTTGGCTTCTGGGTTGTTTATGTCTCTTTGCTGGCTGTTGTTGCTGGTCATTTTGGCTAATCATACAGGTATGTAACTTTATAATTTTTTTTTTCTGCCTTAATCTTTACACAGGGAATATTTTTAGTACTTGTAATACTTAGGTTTAATTTGCTTAAGGCTCACTAGAAGTTGTGTTTGTATTTTGTTGCGAAAGTTATCTAATCTGTTAAAATATTACAGGTGCCAATCACTAGAAACTATCCTGACCACTTATCTTTATCGGCCTGGATGTGTTTTATTGGGACGGTACAATGTGGGATCGTTGCATTGTTTACGGATCCATACCTGGAAGCCTGGAAAATTAACTCTGTTTTTCAACTTGGAACTTGTGTATATGCGGTAATTACATTAGTTTGATATTTCACAGGTCTATTATTGTTGCGTCTAAAAACTTGAGACACACTTGGTTTTTTACTTTTTTACAACCTTTTTGTTCATGATCAGGGATGTGTTGGTTCCGGAATCTCCATAGTTGCGCAAGCATGGGTTATCGAAAGAAGAGGCCCTGTATTCTCAGCAATGTTCAATCCTTTAAATACAGTCATTGTCACCATCTTCGCTTCTATATTTCTACAAGAACAGATATATTTCGGAAGGCAAGTCAACTTAATACATACCCAAATTATATAACATTTATCTATGACCAAAATTTCAGAAGGCTTTAAGTGTCACAAAGCTGTTTTCATAGTTTACGCGCTAGCATTCAGCAAGTTGATATTTTTTTCATCTTTTTGTAATAATGCTGAACTTTTTTTTGTTTTTCTTGAACTACAGTGTGATCGGTGCATTAGGAATCATAACCGGTTTGTATGTTGTACTATGGGGTAAAGCAAAAGATGTGAAAGAGCTGAAAGAAGAACAAGTGAAGCAATCACTGATATCACAAAATGATCAAATTAAGACGGTTCAAGTCGTGGTTGATGGATCTAACTTAACGGAACCCTTTTTACCTAAATAAACCAACACATTGTGATGCAAGTCATTTGACTGGTTGCTGTCTGGATTTTGTAGTGCGAGTTAAACCATATATCTCTGTACCTACCGCATGGCTAATCGAATGTAAAACCATATCCCTGCACGTAATCACGTGCCATTATATTTATTCATTTAACAACCATATGACATGTTCATTTTAGCTAATGAAAGTAGGTTGGAATTTGGTAGCAAGGATAACTAAGTAGAGAGTCAATGACATCTCAGCTTCATAAAAAGTTCAATGTGCCATTTTGATAAGAAGCAGCAAAAAAAAAAGTCAAGTCTGAATTTTTTTCACAACAAATGCTTTTTTGGAAGGCAAATAAACAAACCTGCCTAGCAATTTAGATCAACAGTACAAATGTTAAACAGACTTGGGACATGGGTTAATGAACTAACATGATCATATGAGGTAGGTCAAACGTACAAGTATGATCACCGATATTGGGTACTTTTCAATTCATGTATCGATTGGGTGACACAAAAGTCTCAATGTATTTCCCTTCTTCCCAACCATGGGCGTGGACTTATCATACAGGTATATAACTTTATGAATTCTATCTTGCCTTAATCTTTAATTTGCCTAGGCCCGCTAGAAGTTGTGTTAGTATTTTGTTGCGAAAATCTAATCTGTTAAAATATTACAGGTGCCAATCACTAGAAACTATCCTGACCACTTATCTTTATCGGCCTGGATGTGTTTTATTGGGACAATACAATGTGGGATGGTTGCATTGCTTACGGATCCATACATGGAAGCCTGGAAAATTAACTCTGTTTTTCAACTTGGAACTTGTTTATATGCGGTAATTACATTAGATATTTCACAGGTCTATTATTGTTGCGTGTAAAACTTAAAGACACACTTGGTTTTTTACTCTTTTACAACCTTTTTGTTCATGATCAGGGATGTGTTGGTTCCGGAATCTCAATAGTTGCGCAAGCATGGGTTATCGAAAGAAGAGGCCCTGTATTCTCAGCAATGTTCAATCGTTTATACACAGTCATTGTCACCATCTTCGCTTCTATATTTCTACAAGAACAGATATACTTCGGAAGGCAAGTCAACTTAATACATACTAACATTTATCTATGACCAAAATTTCAGAAGGCTTTAAGTGTCACAAAGCTGTTTTCATAGTTTACTCGCTAGCATTCAGCAAGTTGATATTTTTTTTTCATCTTTTTGTATAATAATGCTGAACTTTTTTTTCTTCTTGAACTACAGTGTGATAGGTGCATTAGGAATCATAAACGGGTTGTATGTTGTACTATGGGGTAAAGCTAAAGATGTGAAAGAACTGAAAGAAGAACAAGTGAAGCAATTGCTGATATCAGAAAATGATCAAATTAAGACAGTTCAAGTCGTGGTTGATGGATCTTACTTAAACGAACCCTTTTTACCTAAAGAAAACAGCGAATTGTGATTCAGGTTATTTGACCAGGTGCTGTTGGGATTTTGTAGTGCGTGTTAAACCATATATCTCTGTACCTACCCTTTGACTGATCGAATGTAAAACCATATCCCTGCACGTAATCACGTGCCATTATATTTATTCATTTAACAACCATATGACATGATCAGTTTAGCTGGGTTGGAATTTGGTAGCAAGGATAACTAAGTAGAGTCAATGACATCTCGGCTGAGTAAAAAGTTCAATATGCCATTCTGATAAGAAGCAGCAAAAAAAAAAAAAAAAAAAAAAAAAAAAAAAAAAAAAAAAAAAAATAATAATAAAAAAAAAAAATAAAAAATTCAAAGATGTCTGAAATTTTTCACAACAAATGCTTCTTTTAGAAGGCAAAGAAATATAATATATAAACAAACCTGCCTAGCAATTTAGATCAGCAGTACAAATGTTAAACAGACTTGGGACATGGGTTAATGAACCAACATGATCATATGAGGTAGTTTGAAAGTAATTTAAGATAAAATGTAGGTCCAACGTACAAGTGTGATCACCGATAATGTTGTGTACTTTTCAATTCATATATCGATTGGGTGACACAAAAGTCTCGATGTATTTCCCATCTTCCCAACTATTGAGATTATATAAACACGGGCTGCCTTTGCTGTGCTTGTTCTCCAGGTCTACTTTATAAAGTTTATATATTTCATAGCAGTTACTTTGGGACTTCATGAGCCAATTACCGTCCCTCATCAAGTGCAGTGGCTGCAGAAACGGATGTGAATACCCATCCTGTGTATAAGTTGACACCTTCTCCCAGTCTCCATCTTCGTTCATCTTCCACAACTCGATATATTCCTTAGAAGAAGAATGACTTGTAATGCGACACTTCACACACAAGTACATACAGCCTCTTTGAACGATAAATTTGGAATATGTTATTCCGTTTTGGATGAAGGAAGTTTCTATCTTCGTGAACTTTTCAGTCTTGGTGTCAAACCTTACAATTCTGTTGCCACATTCATTAAAATAAAGATTATCGTTCCAACAAGTACCTGCTGACCATTGGACTGGAATCAAGTTGGGAAGACTTTGAAAAGCATCTTTTAACTTGATCCTTCTCCATGTGTCTGATTTCAGCGAGTATATATAAACATTGTGACAGTAAGTTATTCGGAGAAGCCTGTAGTCTTCTTCAGAAGAGTTGTAACACATCTCGAAAACGTGTCCCTTGACACTATACAATTCCTTATAATATTTGGGTTTAGTCAGTGTCTTATAGTCACCCGTCAAAGGATTCCATAGAATTAGATCCGAGAGCATTTGATCAGACGTATCCTTCTTTAGGGTTACAAATACGAGTCCATTGCAAGATGATTCAATCCATATGTTTCAGTAAGTGACTTCAAATGGCACAGGTCTGCAGGGACCAACATCAAGTGTTTCACAATCGAAGGTGCTGAAAGTACATGGTCTTTTTCTACATATCATGAGAAGTTTGTGATGGTTTTGGTGATCGTCGTGCGTTATGTGCTTAAGATGCGTGTTGGCAAACATAGGTGACTTTATGATAGAGTGCCATTGTTTGGAAACACATAAACAACAGATTAGAGATCTTACCGGAAGCCTAGAAAGTATGTTGTAAAAGACGTCATATGGAAGCTCCATCATGGTGACATTTTTACGGCGAGGACGCGGATGGTAGGTCTCCATCATAGTCGATCTGTTTATTGCTTCGTTGTCTACCAATTAACAAGGAAAGCGTATATTAATAAAAGTCCATCATAGGGTTAGGATGCTTAAGATATGGATGTTTTGATAAACAAGGAAAGCGTATATTAATAAAAGTTTATCTAGGAAACCAAATTTTTAGAATACTTATCGGAAGTTTAGTAAAACTAATCCAATTTCTCGTTCGAAAAAATTATTGTAATGTCTTATATCCTCTAATCTACTAGTTTTAGAGCCCAAGCAAGAAATTTTGACATAAATTAAATTTAAAGATCATTTATGTTGTATTTACGTATTAAAAATGCGAAGATGATTAGTTAAATATGTATTTTTGGTAAATGGGTTGCTTGTGTTATTTTTTGGAATTTGAACTTAACTAAAAAAACTTTTTGTATTTTAAACAACCTGATATCACCGAACCAACTTCCCCACATGACTATTTTTATTACTTATAAATCCGTACGATCGTAGTCAAACGAGTGTGATACAATATACAAAAGAGAAAGAGTTGTCCCAAAACGATGCAACTTAGTAATACAAAATCACACTTATAAACACCCTCACTACAACACTCAAGAACAAAAAATACTAACAACATGATTAAGATGATCAACAAAGACTGTAAAGATTGAGTGAGATAATAAAACTGTGTGTTATCTTTGAGAGATAAAACGGCAAAGTGAGAGTCATATAAATTGAAGGGACTGAAGTGAAAATTGAAACTAGTATGCATTTGAGACAATCAACTGTTCAAGCATATAAAGCACACCGTAAATATGGTACAATTATGTAATGCACATAGTTGAGTGTCCCAATCATTTTCAAGAGAGTGCAAATCAATTCCCAATTTATAAGTTTCGTTTGTTACATAAAACTGACTTTACTCTTTGACAAAACGACATTACATTTTCTAACCTTTTCCCATATTTCGACTTGAAAAATCACACTTATAAACACCCTCACTACAACACTCAAGAACAAAGAATACTAAGAACATGATTAAGATGATCAACAAAGAGTGAGATAATAAAACTGTGTGTTTTCTTTGAGAGATAAAACGGCAAAGTGAGAGTCGTATGAATTGAAGGGATTGAAGTGAAAATTGAAACTAGTATGCATTTGGGACACTCAACTGTACAAGCATATAAAGCACACCGTAAACATGGTACAATTATGTAATACACATAATTGAGTGTCCCAATCATTTTCAAAAGTGTGCAAATCAATTCCTAATTTATAAGTTCCGTTTGTTACATAAAATTGACTTTACTCTTTGACAAAACGACATTACATTTTCTAACCTTTTCCCATATTTCGATTTGAAGAAATCAATGACGAAACGCCCATAATTTTTAAAAAAATGAAACAAACAACTTAATAATTTACATGTTTAACTATATCGCAACCTAGCTAGTCGCTAGCGGCGATAACGACTGTATTAGAAGAGCTCGATTTGAGTCTTATAAGCCCGAGCTCTGGTGTGTTTTATTTTATTTATTTATTTATTTATTTATTTTTTAATGTTTGAGTTTGAGCAGAAAAATCAATAAAAACTCATCTCAAAAGAGCCCGAACTCTGTTTTTTATGGAAACATTAATTTTGGCTTTCTAATACTTACGCACTCATATGTGTCTTTAATGAAACTTAGCTCCACAATCTATGGTTCAATACGAAGGAATATACTTGGCCACATCATCAGCAGCAAGTGCCTTGTCTAATCTTATTCCGGCCATAACCTTTGTTGCAGCTTCCATTATTGGGTACTAGGTTCTACCATTTCAATGAATCATATTAACTAAACTGCATACCACACAATGTAAATCATACTTAATATATAATATATTTTTTTTTATTGTAGATTGGAACCAATAAATATGCGAAGCTTGAGAACCATCGCAAAAACCTTAGGGACAGTTGTGTGCGTGACAAGTGCTGCAGCAATGACACTTGTCAAGGGCCCCAAGCTTCTGAACGCACAGTTGCCTTCAGGAAATTCTTTGCTGTCAAATTTAATGAAAGTGATGATCGTTGGCTTCTGGGTTGTTTATGTCTCTTTGCTGGCTGTTGTTGCTGGTCATTTTGGCTAATCATATAGGTACGTAACCTTATGAATTTTATTCTGCCTTAGGGTGTGTTTGATTACCGCTTAATGAAATGATTAAGTGCTGATTGCCAAAAACTTAATCGGTCGGATGTTTCATTAAAAAAAAAATAAAAAATTGAGCGCTGAAGGATTAATATAGCGCTGACCGATTTTGAAGATTGAGCATGCAAAATGATTCAATGAGCACATGGTCTTCTACACATTCCCCAAATACCCACGTCACCTTGGCCTTTCAAAAAAAATTCACGTCACCTTAGAGCATGTGCAACAATAACTCAGGTTATTCAATAACTCAGCGCCACGTCAGCTTTAACACAATAACTCAACACTTTAACTCAACACCCACATCAATAACTCGGCTTTAACACATTAACTTCAACTATTTTCAAATTCACCCCCTAAACTAAAACCAACAATTCATTTAATAAACCACATAACATTAAAACTTAAAAGCTTACAATACGAAATATAAAATAACAAGAACAACGATTAAGAAAAAAAACGAAACATAGGAAATTAAAACAAACGAATTACAACTACTTATTCATCGTCTTCGGAATATTCTTGTTCGTGTTGTTGTTGGTGTTGAAGACGTTTCTGCCAAACATGCTCCATGAGGTCTCGTTGGAGTTGAGTATGCGTTCCTGCGTCGCGCATTTCCCTTGTCTTGCGCATCTGCGTATCACACCTGTCGATCCACCTTTGTTGACTCAAATTTGGGGCCGGATCCACCCACATTCTGCCATACTCACGGAGTGTAAACTTTTGATCTTTTAGGATCATGTTATGCAAAATAATGCAGGTATACATGATTCGTCGAATCTTNCATCAATGTCTGACCAACTCGTACCAAATTCGTTATTTTGATTTGGATCCATTATGAGTGAATAATGTTTTTTTTCTTATATAGGAAGTATAAAGAGTGGAGAATTAGTAGTGGATGTATGAAAAATATGTTTGTGTTTAGTTGGTATTTATAGGTGTGTTTATTTGATTTGAAAATACACATATAGCTGTTTGTAAAAAGGGGGGGGGGGGGTGAAAGTGATTTTTTTTTAAACGGTCTAAAATAGAGCCGTTGTAGGGGGGAGAATTGAATTTTTTTTTAAACAAAGCCACGAAAACGCAGCGTTAGTGGGTTAACGTCCCACGTTAACGCTGCGTTAACGTGGAGGATGCAATGGTAACGCAGGCAATAACGCGCGTTATTGCCCTATAACTCAGCTTCTCACGTTACCATTGCTAATGCTCTTATTAGCACATGGTCTTCTATCCCATTTATTCATTTTAAAAAACAATAAATAATCATTAGTTATATACTCTATACTTTTTATATTTTGAAATTGACATTGAATTAGTACAAGTATTCGATCATATATATTTGTTGGTAAATTGTACGAAGTTAATTTGGTATAATGGTTTCTCTTTCATCCGATTAATTCATGAAGTTCGCGTTTGTTAGTATATAAATATAAATTAATTTATATTTGTTTTACATATTCGTAATTTATATTGTTTTATGATCTTTCGATAAGACTATTTACATTTTTTTTATTCCAACATTACTTTATTTATATTATATTTTTATTCGAGTTAATAACTTTTTTATCAAATGGTATATTTTGTTCAATACAAAATCAGACATAAGGTTAAATTGGTAATTTCATGCAACTCGGATTGCTAATTCAGAACAAATATCAAACAATAATTTTCATTCAGAATCAGATATACTCAGCATCTTGGAATCATTCAGCAGCTTTGATTCATTCAGCGCTAAATCATATTTTTTTTAATCAAACAGCCCCTTAATCTTTACACAGGGAATATTTTAAAAATACTTGGGTTTAATTTGCTTAAGACCCGCTAGAAGTTGTGTTTATATTTTGTTGCAAAAGTTGTCTAATCTGTTAAAATATTACAGGTACCAATCACTAGAAACTATCCTGACCACTTATCTTTATCGGCCTGGATGTGTTTTATTGGGACGGTACAATGTCGGATGGTTGCATTGTTTACGGATCCATACCTGGATGCCTGGAAAATTAACTCTGTTTTTCAACTTGGAACTTGTATATATGCGGTAATTACATTAGTTAGATATTTCACAGGTCTATTATTGTTGCCTCTAAAAACTTAAAGACACACTTGGATTTTTACATTTTTACAACCTTTTTGTTCATGATCAGGGATGTGTTGGTTCCGGAATCTCAATAGTTGCGTAAGCATGGGTTATCGAAAGAAGAGGCCCTGTATTCTCAGCAATGTTCAATCCTTTAAACACAGTCATTGTCACCATCTTCGCTTCTATATTTCTACAAGAACAGATATATGTCGGAAGGCAAGTCAACTTAATACATACCCAAATTATATAACATTTATCTATGACCAAAATTTCAGAAGGCTTTTAAGTGTCACAAAGCTGTTTTCATAGTTTACGCGCTAGCATTCAGCAAGTTGATATTTTTTCATCTTTTTGTAATAATGCTGAACTTTTTTTGTTTTTCTTGAACTACGGTGTGATCGGTTCATTAGGAATCATAAACGGGTTGTATGTTGTACTATGGGGTAAAGCAAAAGATGTGAAAGAGCTAAAAGAAGAACAAGTGAAGGAATCACTGACATCACAAAATGATCAAATTAAGACGGTTCAAGTCGTGGTTGATGGATCTAACTTAACGGAACCCTTTTTACCTTAAGAAACCAACACATTGTGATGCAAGTCATTTGACTGGTTGCTGTCGGGATTTTGTAATGTGAGTTAAACCATATATCTCTCTACCTACCCCATGGCTGATCGATGTAAAACTATATCCCTGCACGTAATCACGTGCCATTATATTTATTCATTTAACAACCATATGACATGTTCATTTTAGCTAATGAAAGTCGGTTGGAATTTGGTAGCAAGGATAACTAAGTAGAGAGTCAATGACATCTCAGCTTCATAAAAAGTTCAATGTGCCATTTTGATTAAAAAAAAAAAAAAAAGTCTGATGTTTGAATTTTTTTTCACAACAAATGCTTTTTTGGAAGGCAAAGAAATATACTCCCTCCGTCCCAAAATTATTGTCCAGTTTGAATTTTCAAAGTTAAACTGGTTCAACTTTGACGATAAATATGTTTTTCTTATTATATAAAACTTGATGAAAAATTATACCATTGAAAAGTACACTTAAAACCCAATCCATGTATATATTTTGCATCAAATATTATATAACACCTACAAAAATATTTAAGGTCAAAGTTGAAGAACAAAGACTAAAAAAGTCAATAGTGGACAATAAATTTGGGACGGAGGGAGTAATATATAAACAAACCTGCCTAGCAATTTAGATCAACAGTACAAATGTTAAACAGACTTGGGACATGGGTTAATAAACTAACATGATCATATGAGGTAGGTCAAACGTACAAGTATGATCACCGATATTGGGTATTATTCTGTTCATGTATCGATTGGGTGACACAAAAGTCTCAATGTATTTCCCTTCTTCCCAACCATGGACGTGGACTGTTGTCGTTGTGCTTGTTCTCCAGGTCTACATTATATATTTCGTAGCAGTTACTCTAGATCTGGGACCTTATATATGTCCCAATTCCCGCCCCTCATCAGGTGTAGTGGCTGCAGAAAAGGATGGAGATACGCATCCTATGTATAAGTTAAAACTTTCTCCCAATCTTCATCTTCCACAACTCGATATATTACTTAGAAGAAGAAAGACTTGTAATGCGATACTTCACACACAAGTACATACAGCCTCTTTGAACGGTAAATTCAGAATATGTTGATCGGTTTAGGATGAAGGGAGTTTCTATCTTCGTGAACTTTTCAGTCTTGGTGTCAAACATTACACTTTTGTTGCCATATTCATTAAAATAAAGATTATCGTTCCAACAAATACCTGCTGACCATTGGGCTGGAATCAAGTTGGGAAGACTATGGTGAGGATGTGTCCTCGTCAAAAGTGGGTTGCATGCTGGACAGAGTTTGACCAAGAAAACGCTGTGGGCCCCACTTGTCCTCGCCAAAAACTCGAAACCGTCCTTGCCAAAAGATTTCGACACTAGGTATTAGCGGGGACTATTTGGCGAGGACTCGTCCTCGCCAAATTCCTAAATAAGTCCCCGCAAATTGTGACAAAGCTGTTTTCATAGTTTACTCGCCAGCATGCAGCAAGTTGATATTTTTTTCATCTTTTTGTATAATAATGCTGGACTTTTTTTTCTCGAACTACAGTGTGATAGGTGCATTAGGAATCATAAACGGGTTGTATGTTGTACTATGGGGTAAAGCTAAAGATGTCAAAAAGCTGAAAGAAGAACAATTGAAGCAATTGCTGATATCAGAAAATGATCAAATTAAGACGGTTCAAGTTGTGGTCAATGGATCTAACTTAACTGAACCTTTTTTACCTAAAGAAAACAGCACATTTTGATTCAGGTTATTTGACCGGTTGTTGTTGGGATTTTGTAGTTTGTGTTAAACCATGTATCTCTGTACCTACCCCATGGCTGATTGAATATAAAACCATATCCCTGCACGTAATCACGTGCCATTATATTAATTCATTTAACATCCATATGACATGATCATTTTAGCGAATGAAAGTGGGTTGGAATTTGGTAGCAACAAGGGTCACTAATTAAGTTGAAAGGCAATGACATCTCAACTTTGTAAGAAGTTAAAAATGCCATTTTGATACAAAAAAAAAAAAAAAAAAGTTCTCAGAAAATTTCACACAATTGCTTTTTTTGGACTGCAAAGAGATGGAGTAATAGATAAACAAACCTGCCTAGCAATTTGTTGAGAAACTAGACCTCATTTGATATCTGTCTATAACCTTAAAGGCTAACTTGGTAACTTTGGTGTTTCAGGGTTAGTCATTTGAGGATCTTCTTGATGTTATGCTGGATAAATAAAGGGTGAATATTGTCAAGCTGTTAAAGACATAAGGCTGTTGCATAAAGTCTAAAGGAAGGGAGGACAATTGTGCTAATATACAAGGGCCATGTTGCAATATGTTGGTGATATACTCCCATTGCTATGTCTCATTCAGAGTGAATCCCTAGCCGTTTTCTTGTCTCATATCTGGAAAACGACTCATGCTTGTGATCTCTATATATTTGCTACTCTCTCGGTCTCTTGAAAAATCAACAATATTCACTACTCTCTTGTACTTTATTTCTTGTATTCTTGATTGAGATCAAGGTTTAGTTTAACTGTTTGAGAACAGATTTGGTTTGTAATCTTTGGTTTATTAATTTAAGTATTTAAGAATCATTAGATTCAGTTTTTCTACATGGTATCAGAGCCAGGTAGCGAAATCTCGCTCTGATTATCGATTTAAAATTTTTAGGGTTTCATAAAAAATTGGGGGTTTTCAAAATTGATTGTTATAATTTAATTAAACATTGTTAATTGAAGGATTTAAGTAGTGGTTGATCAGATCTAAAAGTTTTTTTTTAAACGCCTATTTTTTGAAAAATTAGGGTTTGGTATTATTTGGGGCTTTTGTTATTTAAAGGCCTCTGGTGACAATTAAGTGGGTTTTATCCATACATCTGGTGTTGATCTTTCATTTGGAGGTGGTAATTTGGTTTTGCCCTAATTTCAAAATTAGGGTTTGATCCTGGTTCTGGGCTCGTGCTGGGTCTCTGCTATATCCCTAGACTAAGTGAATCTAGGGTGTAGTAGGGCTGTTATTCCGCTGCTGTTATTATTGTGTGCTCTGTAACACCTCTCACACTCTTTCTTTTTTATTTTTCAGTATTTTTTTTATTCTTGTTTAGATTGACGGGGAGTAGGAGTTGAGATTGTTGGAAGTTGTTTTTTTGGTTGTGGTATTGTTGCTGCTTATCTGCTGTTACTTAGTGTGATTGTTGTTGCTTTGTTTGTTTTGATTGTTGTTGTGCTTGTATGCGCCCTTGACCTACCACTTTAGTGGCAAGGAATGCCTGGGAACTTCTTTCTCTCCTTTATCTTGTGTGCTTGTACATGATATTTGATTCATTATGTATGTACATGGTAACACTGATGATGAGTTTGAACCTGATAATAATGTCACTGTTGATACAAAAGTTGGGCGTTCCTTGTTTGGGTTCCTGTTCTCGTATCAATTAGATGATAATGCTTGGGGACCTGCGCACTATGAAAGCAACAAACACCGTTAGGCTTATCGAGGGATTGTCTCCCCCGATGTATCCTCCGGCGTGAGAGTAAGTAATCGAATTTAGGGTTTGTGAAGAGTTTAGGGTTTGTAAATCATACCTTAGACGAGAGCTATGATGCCCTATTTATATACACGTAACCGATAAGGTTTCGTGCTCCTCACTCTTCGGCCTATTCGCCGATATCGGATATTTGGTATATATCTCCTTTATTTAGGAGATATCCCGTATCTTATCCGTTAATAACTTTGGGCTTGGGCCTTGTAGGCCCAAACCGTCCAATTGGTAGTCCAGTTATTGTTATAGCGGCCCGCTCGTGGTGGGCTTAAGTGTTAGTATTGTTTACTAATCGGGTCCGTGACCCGAGTGGAGACTATACGTCATCAAACTAAATTCCATTTATGTTGAGCATTCCATTGTGTATATCTACGTATGTAGCTATGTATATGCAAACAATTTACTTGATGAACAGAACTCGATGTTATACTTGTCACTAGGATGACAAGTTATAAAGTCGTTTTGATTTGATCATGTAGAAAGTCTATATGTTTTCTCTATGATTTTGATCTTTATGTATGTTGAACTTCTTTTGTAATAGTAACTGCTAGTACATGATAAACCTGCTGTAACAAGAAGATAATTGTGATTCTACAACTTGATATGTATAAAGACTTTGTGCTGCGTCAATGTGCTGCAACGGTGATGTATTGAAATGCTGAGACTATCTTAAGGAGATGGTCACGATCATGGGAAATAATGTAAAGATGACCCTGACTTATTAAATACAATATTTTACATATAAGTAACAAAGATGAATGACATTAACTTCTACGTCATTCTATGGACTATGATTATGTGTTATCTTTAGTGAATTTGGTTGAATTCGGTTTACAACAATGGTTGTAGTATATGTAGCTTATGTCACTTTTTTACTAAAAGCAAAAGTAGACTTTAATCCCACATCGTTCATTGAAAAGAAAATGTATTACCTTATATCCTGATTTATGTGGTTGTTACTCAAGTTCACTTTGTATTGTGCTCCTCGTTGGGCATAAATAGATGTTCACACGTTCATTAGTCTGTATAAGTCTATTTGGCACAACGGCGAATTTGTATATAACTGTTGACTTTTTGGGTTTTTTTTTGTGTGTTATTGTATTTTAGTCGTAAAGGATACGTGATACTGGTGCTTGTTTAGAACACTCGGGAAAAAAATCATTTGGTTCTTTGATTACTTCTCGCGTTAACTATATCAAAACAAAATCAAACAACGTATACAATTCTTTGACCAAACATTCAGTAGCACATTTTCGGTGATTTTGGCAATCCAAGACATATTTCTATAAACTAGACAAATAACCGTGCATAGTAACGGGATTTTTAACGGCAAGTTTAAAACATGCATCTATAAGTTAATAAATTCAAAAGTTTCAAATATAAAAATTCTTTTCATCTATAAGGTGAAAATCTTCTTTTTAAATAACGAGTCATAAAAGAGTTTGTATAAACTTTGAATTATATCAAATTTATCTTTACAAGGATCCAAAATAATTCATATCAACAACAATCTAAGAAAGAACTTAAACTGTCGAATTATATGTTATCTTCATGTGATACATTATCTTTAGTAAATTTGGTTGTATTCGGTCTTACAACAACCGGTTGTAGGATGTAACTTGTATCACTTTTGATTGAAAACAAAAAGTTGGCTTCAGTCCCACATCGTTCATTAAAAAGAAAATGTGTTACCTTATATACTGATTTATGTAGACATGTAGTTGTTGTTTGAGTTGACGTTGGTGTATTGTGCTCCTCGTTCTATGATATGGAACATTGTAGGATACACATATTCATAACATAGTTGGTTTTCATGTATATGGATCGAATAGTAGATAGATAGAAAGAAAGAAATAATAATAATAAGAAGAAGAGAGGTTTAGAGAGAGAAATAGAGAGAAAGTGGAACCTAGAGAGAGAATGAAACCAAAAAAAAAGAAAAATAAGATTAGAGGAGGTTCACCCTCTCCAAGGATGGAGAGGGGTTTATATACATGGGCATGCCACTTGGGCATGCCACTTGGGCTGCGGATCAGGTATACAGTGGGTAAAGAGCCGTCCTTCTTCCGCGAACTAATCTAATTCTAAACTACATATTACTAACTAATGTAACTACTACGAGCTAAACAATGCATAATCATATCTGGGGTGACCGAATCTTTCTTATACAAAAATCGTATTCCTAACAATCTCCCCCTAAGAGAGGTCACCCTTTTGTTCTTTATTTTTGAATTCTTGCATTGAGATCTTTGTAGATTCTTTTGTAGCTCGTAGTTGTTGATTCTTCATTGATAGTCGACTCAAGATGACTTCCTTGATGTATATGATGATCTTTTGACTTTGTTCTTCTCTCTTCATCCATATGATTAGCTTCAAGTCATGTTTGAGTGTATGTGTCTCTTTGTGATGTTGTGATAGTCTTTGTGATGTCATGCTTACACTTTTTCTTGATCATGATTTTCTGCATCAGAGTTCAGGAAGCATAGTCGAAGCCCATTCTTTGATAATGATATCTTGAGTTATGATGTTGAAGTGTAAGCATGAGATGATGAATCTGCATCTTTTCAGCAATCGGCATCATTCGTCAACTTCTTTGTCTTTGGAGAGAATATTGCCAACATTGAGGAGTTCCGTAGTCGGGTGGAGCTTGCGCTGAAGATGCAGGAAGAGAAGCTTCGCAAGCTCAGCATCGAGTATGATGAGGAGCTATACCCGCATATGGTTCAGTCTGTGGCTGAGCGCAGGTAAATATTTCTTTGATTTTCTTGATAACTTGTATATATTTAGACTTTCTTTCCTACTAACACTTGTGTTATTTTGTAGGTGGTTGATCAGCCATGGGCTGCGCCTGGCTGCCATGTGTACGCTGGAGCATCCAGAGGTTACCACGGCATTCGGGAAGGTGGTGGACTGCGCTATTGCGCATGGCAAGACCTTGGCCGCAAGCAAGCTTGCTGAGGCCAAGTTATTGACTGTGCCGCTTGCCGAGGTCCCGGAGTACAAGGTGGATGCCCCTGCTGAGCTCTTCTCTGCTATGGAAGAGTTAAAGAAGCTTGAGCTTCCACATATCGCGCGTCTGGAGCGTGATCAGGATGAGCCCGTCAGTGTGATAATGGCGGGGCTCACGCTTCCAAGGCATTTGCAGGATGGCGCAGATAAGCAGTTGGACTTCTACTTGAAGCCTGACGTGGCGCAGTTGAAGGTACCAATCTTTGCTCAGCCTCGTGATATCTTGAATCCCTTCCGTCTTGAGAGGGAGATTTCTTTGCAAAGGTCTCTAAATGCTCATGTATCCAGGGTCGCAAGGAAAAAAGGCGTGAAAGGGAAGGCCATTCTGTGCGGCATAGGCGCTGCGCATCTGCCTAGGACTGACGGTGTACCTGTCACCGTGGCCACCGTTTCCCCTGATGATGAAGAGTTGTTGCAGCGACTCCAGGATGCAAAGGAAGCGGCTTTGAGTGGGGGCTCCAGCCAGCTGAGGCGTACATCTAGCATATAGCCATTTTGTACTTAGCTCTTTGTTTTGAACCAATTTTTGTATGAACTTGCTCTTTATATATGAAGTTCTTTTTGTACTTAGCATATTTATACTTTCCAAGTACTTATGTTTTTGAACTCGTAGTTCGCGTATAACTCATGTATCCTTGCGTGAAGAGATCTTTGAGTGTCTAAATGTATTTAAGAAAAGTCATAAGTATGTATGAATTTTCTTAAGTATTGACCATAGTCGTGTATGGAATCTACTAACTTAGTTAAAGAAGAAAGAAATCATAGTCATCTATGAATTTTTATAAGTCTACTTGTCGTATTTTATTTTAAAGAATCAAGAGTCTTGATTTCCCAAGTTGTTAAGCGCGCACAGTGTGCCCTATTGTGCATCCATCGTGGGATTGCGCAAGGAACTTGCGCCAACGTCTTGAGCGCAAGGTGTTTAACAAGGATTCGTAATCCAAAGTTGATGGGTTTGCAACCCTCTTACTCAACGAGTTGTTTAGTAGGTTAAATCATCCTTTTTACCAACGTGGGTATTAATTAGTGCATGCACGCCATGTAGGCTAAAGGTAACGTGACCAACACATTGAAATATAAACAGTATTTAAATAACAATGTAAAGAAATTTTTGTCGCGGAGTTAGCTAGAAACCGCGAATGTTTTATTAATACTTGCAAGTTTGTAAAAGAAAATACTTATCTAGATAAGACTTAAAAAATA
>LBNU01007501.1:5767-16168 GCA_014162995.1 Artemisia annua
TTGGAAACGATTAGGTGGGTTGGAAGAATTGGGTTGGGGCGCGTTTTGGTTTTGCTTCCACCTAAGGTTTGGGTGATTTCTCCATGAGGGGTTGTATGAATCACCGTAAGGGTTTGGCTCGGGTTTGAAAGTGTACCAATTGTCTCCCGCTCCGTCGGTACGCGAGGATGCGTAGTCCGCAAAAGCTTGTTCGGGGAGTTCCCTGCAATCACGAGTGTAGTGGGGACCACTACATAATTCGCACGAAGAAGTGATTTTGTTCACTTGGCTTGAAGGTTTAGGAGCCTCGTAGGATTTCATAAGAAACTTGACTTGGTCTTCAAGTTCTATGATCCTACGGTCGGAAGTGCTTGAATTATTCGAAGGCAAAGATATTGCCTTGACCGTTTTATTCAAATCACGGGGATCATTCCAACTTTCGTTGTCATAGAGAGCAAGATCTTCTAGGAGATCCCATGATTGTTCCGCACTTGGATCACGTAGCCTACCACCGGCCGCTTGGTCAATGGTTTGCTTCGTGGGGAGATTGATACGGTCATAGAAGATTTGGACTTGAAGCCAAAGGTCTATGCCATGATGAGGGACTTTTTAGAGTAAGTCCTTGAATCGAGTCCATGCCTCGTAGAGGGTTTCGCCTTGGCGTTGTTGGAACGCCAAGATATCATTCCTTAGCTTGGCAGTCCTTCCCGGTGGGAAAAATTGAGCTAAGAAGCGAGTTGTGAGATCATCCCAAGAGGTAATGGATCCTGCGGGTAGACGCTCTAGCCACTGACTAGCATGGTCTCGCAGAGAGAATTGGAAGAGACGCAAGCGGGTCGTCTCTCGAGTGGCAACATCAAGGTCTATAGAATCTTAAGTTTCCGGAAAATTTCTGGAAAAACTATACCTTACTTCCTGGAATTCCTGCAAAAATATCATTATGACTCGATACAAGCATTTGACTCAAACAAATACTAATATGCATGTTAATTTACATTGTTATGATTCATGTTCATTCGTTCTTACAAACCGATTTAGATTTCCCTTACACTTATCTTTTGCAAAATACCTTTATATGTAGTTAAGACGAAGTTAAAAACAAAATAAAGCATTTTCACAAGTTAGTTTTTGAAGCATGAATCAATAACAAGAAAAATAACATACATACGGAAACAAATAAAATCAAGCAAACAAACAAATAAACACAAAGCTTGGGTTGCCTCCCAAGAAGCGCTTTTCTTTATTAACGAGTCTTGTAGCTAGACTCAAAGTCACTCTCTATTACGTGACTCCATCATTGGTCACATCCTCTAGGTCATCTTCTGGCTTAGTCTTATATTCCGGACCTAGTTGCAAGCATTCTTTGTAAAACCCAAATATTCTACTCATGACATAGTCCACTCCTCTACTTCTATCCTTATCATTCCTATAGTAGACCGCTTGCTTGTGCTCCTTCTCAAGGTTTGACAAAAGTCGGTATTGCTCTATCTTATAAGGCATTTGGTAAGCTACATCATCGGTCTCGTCCTTGAACTTAACTATCCCTAGAGATGGGTCATAGTTCATCTTAGATGCCTCAACAAACGGCTTTCCAAAAACTACTTGAGTNAAATGTACCAAGGTAAAGAAAAAAACAAAACTTCTGTATTTTTTGTGGCGCAGCATATCTCACAGACTTAAATGATTCTATACTACTACACCACGCGTTAACCCCACGTCTTTCTGACACCTTAAGATGATTAAAGTAAACCGCTGGCTCAAAAGTTTCAAAACCAATCTTTAGACTTTCAATAGAAAAAGTAAATTTAGCCTTAACAATATGAACGTGCTATTAATCCAACCAAAGTTTTCAAGATCTGGGGATCCTAACTCAAGATCGTGCTTTCGTTTTTGCAAGATCGGAAAATCCGTAACATCAGCATCTGAGATCCTAATATGCCTATATAATGTCATCTGTTCGTTAATAGTATTTGTAATAGTATTTCCAAATTTACAAACTATTATATATCATAAACGACAAAATTATAAAAATTTTCATGGAAATGTTGCCATACAACTTATGAATAATGGACATGCTGAAGAAGATAACATCGTTGTTTTTAATTCTAATAAAACCATGATCGCACTAGTTCTGTCGTTTTTAGCTTGTGTGCGCGGTCCAATCGCACCACACGGAATATCGACATCAGATTAGAATCTTACAGGTCCCCTATGGTCAAGATCATATCTTATAGCACTAACGCTTCCATGAACCTAATGAAACATAGTTTCGAAACAACTTTTATACAACAAAGGGGATTCAAGAAAAACCCAATCCAAAGATACGCGCATTCGACAATGTTGTACGATGAATCACTGAAAGACTACCTGGCAAGGCTTTGGTAAGGAAACATACAACACATACTGACATATCATTCAGTGGACATAATTGATCGAGCATTGTATAGCGCACTTTGCCAGTACACTTTTCAAGGCTTAATGGCTTGACACAACTCTTACTAGAAGCACTTGTATAACACGTCATACAGTTTCATAAGGGCTGTGATCACAATGAAAATGACTCCGTGATTAATTATTGGACAACTAGTCATTGTATGATTGGCAAACAAGACTAAGTTTCAAATAAATGAAGTAGAATTAAGTCTACCCCTATAAGAAAAATAATACCTGGTGTAAGGTATAGCAACATGCACGTTGTACCATGCTTAATTCTTAGATAATTCCAAAAATGGCCAATGCCAAAAAAAATAGTTGCTAAAACAATGTAAAAAGTGCCCTAAAAAGATGGACACTTGCGTCCCTGGTTGGCTTGCGCAGTTGCCCAAAGGCCATTTTTGGAATTTCAAGATCTAAAAGGCTATACGATAGGGCAACTTGGACATTTTTGGAATTCATCCCTAATTCTTTTTCATCAATCTCTAATGCCTAAGTATCTAACTTACTACTTGTTGACTAATGAAACTTTCTCTTTTATGAGTGATTCACTCTAACAGCACCACCAAAACTGAGAGAGGTATGAGGTGAAAAGTGTCACTCCGTTTTTAGGGGTCATTTAAGCCCTAATTCGTGTTTATATGACAATATCTACCTTAAATTCGTCTGCCTCTTGTCGTCATTTTACGGACCTCTCCTTGACGAAGAATTCTAGAAACATATCTTTGTGGATGTCCTTAGGCAGCATCAAAGTCGAAGAAACGACCAAATCTCAATAAAGAAGCTGGAAATCCGTCTGTATCCCTGACGGAGTCCAGAGTCACAAGGTACGCCGCTCAGCCCCCAACCAATGACAAAGGAGTGACTTCTGACTATACTTGACCCCTACAGGAAAAATGTGGATGTTCCACACTTACGCGTCAGGTCGTTAAAATCCTACAGGCCGTCAGTGTAACGCTAGAGAGACGAACGCAGAGCACAGTTTAACAAGTGACGGCGTCAGAAGTAATATCTAGGCCAACTCCGCCACGCAACTACTGGCGGCGAGCTGACGGCCGTCAGACAGCTATAAGCTCGCGCGCTCCAGTGTATTTTCTATATAATAATTTTCTATTTCTCACTTCATATGGTGTGCAACTTTTGGGAACAGAACCCTAGAACGACTTCTGCACACTCTTCAACGGGTTTTTCACCTTGATTCTTCCATGATCCACTTAACACTCCATCTCACACACTTAACTCCAATATGTCTATTGTTGTTAACTTATATCATATGCCTCCTGTCTTTCTCAATAACACTGCTACTCACACTTTTGTCGCTCTACACACATGAAACTACACACTTGATTATCTCGGTTGTGGTGCGTGGTACTCTAAATCGCTCCGGACTCATTGGATTTATCGATGTTAGGCTTAGAAAAATGGTAACCTCCTATACGGTACTTGATTGAAACGTCTTAATATCATGAACCAATGCGTAATAACACGAGGTTTTATGGTTGTAATTTAATGCATGAGCCGAATTCTACATGACCCATGTTAGTAGCCATCTAGAACCCTCACACCTCACCCGGTTGAAGCACGCCGCACTCACTACGCTGCCCGGAAGTACGATACCCAACCCCACGAATCGGTATAAGGAATACACCCAAGTCTCCCACGCAACTTAATTAGCACACTTAATTACACGCTCAATAGTTAGGCGAGAACCCAACCTAAGTAAACACACTTATCTCCATATAAGTTTCACAACCTTTACTTTTCTTTTTTAAGTTGTTAAAGCAAGTAAAATCTCGGGTTGACAGGATTGGCGGCCCCGGGGGGAATTCAGTTGGCTAGTCAACTAACGCCAAAAACTATATTCAATTAAAATTACAATAAACAGAAAGTAAAAGTTGTGAAACTATAGAGATAAGTGTGTTTACTTAGATTTCCTACTCCCTAACTAATCTTTTACCGGTTTAAGTTAGTGTGTACGTTAATTGCGTGGATGAACGCGTGTGATTCCTTAATACCATTCGTGGGGTGGCGTCCGTACTTACCCAACTCTATAAGCTCTAATCACTCCTATCGTCCGAGAACTGCTAGAAACTCCTAACATGGATCATTAGAATTCGTCATGATTAAAACACCATGAAAAACCAGTACGCATTGGTTCATGTTTCTTAAAACGTTCAAGCAAGTTACCGTATAGGAGGTACCAGTTTTCTTAGCCTAAATCGATAAACAATCATCCATATACAAGTTAATAAACACCATCAACCAAATAATAAATATTTACGGTTTCATTAGATCTAAGAAACACAAATAAATCTAGCCTAGCATGTTAAATTGAAAGAACAAGCATAAGATATAATGTAACCAACAAATAGACATATATGATTAATTTGATTGAGACTTATTTTAATTGACATGGAAAGAATAAGGTGAAAAACCCTTGAAAAAGCTGTCAAAGTCGATCAGGTTTGTCCCAAAAGTTGCACAACCAATGAATGAAAAATAGAAATATATAAGCGAAAATACATCTGACGCGTAAAGCTTATACTTCCTGACGCGTCAGTCGCCGCCATAGGGTTCTCGGATGGCCTAGTATACTTTGACGCCGTCACTTGTAACTTGCCTGGTCGTCTCTCTTTAGCATTACACCTGACGGCCTAGGATTATTAACACCTGACGCCGTCAGGTGTAAACATCACATTTTCTTCTTAGGGCGTCACGTATAGTCAGAATCCACTCCTTTGTCTTGGTTGGCTGACGGCGTCACCTTGTGACTCTGACGCCGTCAGGAAGGATTTCCAGCATTCTTTTGAGACTTTGTCGTTTTCTTCACTTTATGCTCTAAAAACGTCCAAAATGATGTGTTTTCTAGAATTCTTCTCAAAAGTACCTAAAATGACAAAAGGAACGATTTAAGGTAATATTTGATCATATTAACACGAATTAGGGCTTAAATGACCCCCTAAAACGGGTACACTTTTCACCTCATCATTTATTTTGTCTGTTAGAGTTGCAATCACTCATAAAGAGAAGTTTCCATTAGTAACAAGTAGTAAGTTATACTTAGGCATTAGAGATTGATGAAAAAGAATTAGGGATAATTCCAAAAATGGCCAAGTTGCCCTATCGTATAGCCTTTTAGATTTGAAAATTCCAAAAATGGCCTTTGGGCAACTGCGCAAGCCAACCAGGGGACGCCAAGTGTCCATTTTTTAGGGCAACTTTTACATTTTTAGGCAACTATTTTTTTGGGCAACTTGGCCATTTTTGGAATTATCCTAAAGAATTAAGCATGGTACCAACGGCATGCTCTGCTATACCTTACACCATAATTATTTTTCTTATAGGGGATAGACTTAATCTACTTCATTTATTTGAAACTTAGTCTGTTTGCAACTCATACATGACTAGTTGTCCATAATTAATCACGGAGTCAATTTTCATTGTTTGCATCATCAGCCCTTATGAAACTTATGACGTGTATACAAGTCTTCTAGTGAGGTTGTGGTCAAGCCATTAAGCCTTTGAAAAGTGTACCTGGGCAAAGTCCGCTAATAAATGCTCCAGTCATTATTCCATCTGAATGATTAGTCATATGTAATGTTTCCTTACCAAACCTTGCCAAGTAGTCTTTCAGTGATTCATCTAAACATTGTCGAATGCCGAGTATTTTGGATTGGGTTTTCTTGAATCCCCTTTGTTGTATAAAGTTGTTTCGAAACTTGTTTATTAGTTCATGGAAGCTATCATAAGATACCGATCTTGACCATAGGACCTTAAGATCTAATCTGATTCGATATTACTTTATTGAACCGCAAAATAAAAAACTACAAAGCTATGCATCATGTTTTATAGAATTTAAAAACAACATGTTAATCTTCTTCAGCATTCCATATTCATAATTTATGGCAACATTTCCATGAAATATTTTTATAATTTTGTGTTTATGATATATAATAGTTTGTAAATTTGAATAATATTACAAATACTATTAAGAAAATGACATTATAGTAGGATATTAGGATCTCGATCTGATCTTACGATTTCGATCTTGCAAAACCGAAAACGATCTTGAGTAGGATCCCGATCTTGAAAACTTTGAGTTGGATTATAGCAATTCATATATTTAAGGGCTAATTTACTTTTTCTCTTAAAGTTAAAGAGTTGGTTTTGAACTTTTTGAAAGTTTACTAATCATCTACAGTATCAAAAGACGGTAACTGTTATATATAGAATTTTAAGTCTTCAATATGCTCACCAAAAAAATAAAATTTTGTTTTTGTTTCTTTACCTTGGTACCTTTTGATAGGATTATTTTAGGCTTATTATTAACACAACTCTCAGTTATGTAGACTACATTATGTTCTATCTTGTTATAAAAGAAGAGAGTCGTGAGTTAGTAAACACATATATTTTTAGTTGCATTTTAAGTTGGATGATGTTAAAACTATCATGCACCACAACCTTAGTAGCTTTTGAGAATTCCAATGAGGAATACTATGTCACTGACCGAGTCGCAAATTGAAGGTATAAAAGAAATCGTCTGCAGGTATTATGTATATGAAACATTCGCTTTTGCTTATTGTTACATAAAATGAAAGGAATAATGTGCAAAGAACAACGTCTTTCACAACTGGTACTCATAGAAATGCCGATGGGTCACGTCGGTGCACACTAAACGGAACACGCAATTACGTAATGAGAAAGAGTGACAAAAGGAGATAAAAATGAAGAGGAAATGATTCTCATAGAGGGGGTAAAAGCTAATTATCGAGTATATATTAATCTGGTATAAATATATTTAAGTATAAAAGAAAAAAAAATATAATCCTTAAAAGGATATGTATTCGGCTACCGACCCCCTGGGGGGGAGTTTGACTTTTTGTCAAACTTGTATTACTTATGGATAAATACGTAGGGACTTCTAGTTCAATTATGATTATCTTTGGTTTACTATAAATATGAAGACAACCTAAACTAGAAATCACAAGGATCATCATAACCCTAAATCTCCCTTTCCTCTTGGCTCGTCGATCGAACCCCAAGAGTTGAAATCTTAAGTCGGCCAAAGTCGACTTCTAGTCAACCAAAATCGACTTCTAGTCAACCAAAAGCGACTTCTAGTCGACTTTGTGCATTTCGTGTTCTTCAACTAACATTGGTTCGTAGCCCTAGTTCTACATGTGCAGTACTGGTAGTTGGTGACGCAACTCACGTGGTGATTCTCGTTAAGAAACAATAATCAATTGAATCAAGCATCAAGAAGGAGATGGAGGTGATTTCGTACAAACTCTAAAGGTCTAATATCTTACGTTACTACAAGATCAAGTAAGTATTCCTTGAAAACCCTTTTGTACGTGTTAAATTAGGTTATATAATTGATTAGGAGATCTGTTTATCAAGGGTTTGTTCTACACGACCTTATGTGTTTATATGCTACAGTGGTATCAGAGCCACCCTTATCATATATAACCTAGCTAGGGTTCTTAGGGAGAGAAGTGTCAACCTAATTATTACTTTTGTTATTATCATGACAAGTTTTCTTTTAAGTGCATCTTATCGTTTTATTTGGGGGTTCAAGTCGTCTGGACTCAGATGGTCAAATCGTCCAATCCTATCTTTCACCTTGCCCTATTCTGTAACCTAATGATTACAAGAGTTTGCTGGCAATTACAAGATGAAAGAGTCATTAAGTACCTCTACTAACTTAGACTTGTCTAATGGGATCTGACCGGTCGGAACTTAGATCCCCCCTAATTTGTTAAGCAAATCAGTTTGGTAAGTGGTCGTTCGTTGAAATTCCTACATGAATAGTGATAGTCCTATGGTCAATTCTTATCACTAGATACACCCTTATTCACTATGGGTCCTATGGTAAATTCTCCTAGCTTCATAGGAACTACCAAACTTTAATGCTACCAAAACAAGGGTATCCTAAGACACGCTAAGAAAGTATGCAAATAAAACGATACGAATGCGAGAAAACTAAATCATAATTATAACAATTTCATAACAAGGCTAACACCAAAGGTGTTTAACCACTCATATTCATAAATGCAGGAAAATCGATGTTTAACATGATAAATGAAGACATGAATTCTGTAGGACCTTGGATACAACTTATTTCACAAATTATCTTGCTTATCCTAGAGAGAGAGTAGAGAGAGAAAGAGTGGAGAACATCATGTAAAAATATAAGAACTATGTGTTTTTGCAAATGATGAAGCTCTCCTCACAAATGAGGCTTAGAATACATTATATAGTGCTTACAAGTCTAGGGCTTTTGATATTACATGTTTGGCCCTTAGACTTTCTAGTTTATGATAACTGAACATATAACTTATGAAACTACTTTCTAACGCAACATATTACAAGATTCAAGAATATAATGACCGACACTTCATAATATAAAAATATAATGCTAACAATCTCCCCCTAAGTGTTGGTCATTGAAGGTTGCGTGACGTCTTCATCTTTGTCTTTAAACTTTAACATTCTTTGCTCTTGACGTCTTTAGAAAACATTAGATAGGTTATAGTTCTTTGTTCATCGTTCTTTGTTCCTTCATGCTTTGTGATCTTTACACCATGACTTTTCTTTGTTCTTTGTTGTTGTGGTTGTTCATCTGCCTTATGTCACTACTTCGTCTTTGTAGGTTAGTCGCCTTTCCAACATGCTCATACATCTTTAGTCTTTGCCATAGATATATTTGTTGTCGCGGTTCTTTCACTTTGATCTTTTTCACTTAACTTTGTAGATTCTTCTTTTTGGCGTAGAATCTTTCTTTGACTGTTGCTTTCCTTTGTTCTTAGTGAGAACTTTCCTTTGACTTTGAGATGTATGTATGAGCATGTGGAAACTATTGTGTGGTGGTTGTACCTGCATAAACTTGTTAGTAATAAATCATCCGGTACTTACAGGTTTGGAATTAGAGATCGTCAACAGCATATTGTGAAGACTTTCTCCAACCCTTACCATGGCCGTTCCTAATCGGATACCCTCGAAAGAGCTTACACAGACATACCGAAGTACACCCACGATTAGGTGAGTCGCTGGAGATCACCCCACGACTGTAGACCTTTTGAAATCCACCGAAAACACTAAGCGTAACCCACAAGAGATTACCGAAGTGACCTGCTGTCAGGGCTGTTTGATGTTGACCCTTGCAGGAGTTTCCGTTCAATCATTGAGAAGTACATGAGTAAATTCTCTCATAAACATTCTGGCAGATTGCTAAGACCTGCGTAGGACTCTAAAGTTTACATCTGGCGTCCATTGATGTAGAACAACCAGTGTAATAATATCATGTGTTCCTATGAGATCTTTTGATGAATCTCTTGGCTCTAGACTCAATAAGTGCACATTTAGTCATCGGAGGAATGGAGCAGAGTACCTCCTTTTCAATATCAACACACTCGGAATGAGTGGTCAATAGATTATGCGGGGTTCTCCGTGAGAATGAAACAAGTATCTTTTGAGAGATACTCGAGTGGCTAGAAGGTTTAAGTGCACTGCGTCACTGGGTCCATGACGTCTTGTCTTCAATACCGATGTCACCAAAGTAACAATCAGTAGCATATGAATTGTACCCGGTGTCTGCCCTAAGGTTGAACATATGGAGGGCTATTTCTTTTCACCCCTTTCTCATTTCATTTCTTTTTAATTCTTCAACCCTTTCTTTCCCTTTCATTCTTTACTCCTTCTTTTAATCATACCTAAGGACTTCTGATTCTATCTATTCGAATTGTCCTTGGGTAGATCCCTCCGGCTCTGTCGGATCATAGGACGGTTTTTCCTAACCTTAGTCACCTTATATCACCATGACTATCCTATTGTTGCCATAAACCTTTTACTTGAAAATCTCTCAAAGTGTTTATGATAATAAAACACATTTTTGTTAACACATTGAGAGTTTTGAACTTTTGAAATACTCCCCTTCACATGTGCTCATGAGCTGTTTAAGATAAATTTGCACATGTTGGGTAGATTGGC
>LBNU01007501.1:20372-34021 GCA_014162995.1 Artemisia annua
AACTTCAACAAGAGCAAGTTATTTGGTATTGGTAATTCAAATAGTGAACTTATCTCTCTAGCCCGTCGATAAGTTGTCAACCATCTCAATTTCCTTGTTCATATTATGGGCTTCCCATCTAAATACGTCAAGAAGTTCTAGTTGGTCCCCTCTTATTGATAGAATTCATAAACGGCTATCTATGTGGAAAGCTACGTCGCTTACTTTTGGAGTAGACTAACGCTCATCAAAGTCGTCCTTGGTAGCATCAGGGATTATTTATTTTCCACTTTCAAAGCCCTGAAAGTTATAATTAACAAGCTCGAAAGTATTAGGAGAAAGTTCTTCGGGGGGTACATCGGATATCAATAAAATCCTATGGATTGAATGTGACAAGATCATCGCTCCTTTATATAATGGTAGGCTTAACATTGGAAGTTTGAAGGTAAGTAACCAAAGTATGATTGCTAAATGATGGTGGAGATTTACTACCGAAAACAATTCCTTATGGTGCAACATAATCAAATAAATTCACGGTCGGCAAGGTGGGATTCATGACGTTCTACAATTCGATGTAAACCTAGTCCTTTGTACCTAATCGCTAAATTAAATGGAGAGTTAAATGATATTGGCATTAATCTTCACTCCCTCTGTAAGTTAAAGATTGGTAATAGCCAATCAATACAATTTTGGAGCAACACTTGGGTAGGTAACTCTCCCCTTATTGATACTTTCCTAAGGTTATTTCGTACCAAAAATTTTTTGAACTGTAAAGTGTGTGATCGATTACCATTTATTCTTGCACTAACTTCTCCCACTTCCTAAAAAACACTCCAAATGTTTTGAAACAACCTACTATTGCACCTAATGTTGCAGCTAGTGTTAAGATGGTTTCATACGCGGGTGCTACATCAAATGATCCGAAGAAACACATGTCAAACTTTCGTAGATTGGAGGGTAGCAATAAAAAGAAGGGAGTTGATCTTACTGTCTCTATGAAAGTGGTTGAAGAGGTAAACACCAGATTTGAGAATACTCTCTATGGCTATTTTCTTGATAAATGTATTGCTTTTCCGGTTGTTGATTATTATGTGCGTAATACGTGGGCTAAGTATAGCATTCAAAAGGTCATGATAAATGATAAGGGTTTCTTTTTCTTTAAATTTACCATGATGAAAGGTGTTGAAGATGTCATCGAAAATGGTCCATGGATGATTAGAAATATTCCTATTATTCTTAAACCTTGGACTTTGAACACTAACTTACTTAAAGAGGATTTGACTAATATTCCAATATGGGTTAAATTCGATGATGTTCCCTTAGCTATGTTCTCTGATGATGGTGTTACTCTCCTAGCCACATTGATTCGTACACTGAAAATTTTATATTCTTACACCAGTCAAATATGCTTGGAATCATAGGGCCCAAGTAGTTTTGCTAGGTGCTTGATTGAAGTTAAGGCGGAGGAGGTGCTTAGGGAGAGTCTCACTGTTGAGATACCCTTACTTGATAGGACGGGTTCTACGATTGAAAAGATTCAGGTTGAATATAAGTGGAAACTACCTTGGTGTGATACGTATCACAAATTTGAGTAGTATAAGGATTATAGAGTGTAGTTTGATCCCGGTAATTGCTAATGTTAAGTCTTTAAGTCACGAAACTTAAAATTGGGTATCGTAAAAATTTAATACTTATAAAAATGTTAAAACTTAATAACAACACCTATTTTGATATTTTAGGTGTTCCTTGAGCTTGTTGGGTGATTAATTGTTGTTATAAGTTAATATAAATGAAGGTTTAAAAAATATAAAACCTTAAAATATAAAATAATTAACTTTTACAATTTTAGTGGGAATACTACTAATATAATAAAAATATTAGTGCCATAGTGGGAATTGTTTGGTGTATTGATTAAAAATTATAATCATATGTTATATTTCATTGAAGGTAAATAAATATATGTAACTTGAAATTATATAAATTCTACGAGTGGGATAGAATGCAAATGTTGTCGTGATGAAATGTAGACTAACCCTAGTCTATGAAATGTACGATGAATGATGTCTCATGATAATGTGACTTAACCTACCCGGTTTCGTCAAATCAATATCCGTAAACCCAGTTTACGTGAAATGATGAATTGAAATATGTAAATAGGAAAATGTCAAGACTTGGGAAAGTGACCTGAAATTGAGAATTGTAGATTGGCATCCGAGATAAGGTTATAGCAAACTAGGTTGTATCTTGGACCCTAGACTATAACCACATCATCATAGCATCTCATCATTTCATCACGAGTGCATATTCACTTTACATGGTTTTAAACTACAATACAGTTCATAGCTCGGGTCTGTAGTCACCTACATTACTTGGGTACTTTGTTGCCTACATCACTTTGGTGTGGATTACCTACATGCATGGCATCACTTGGGTGTGTGATCATCTACACTACATTACACGGGTCACTTTCATTCATTTTACATCTGTTGTGCAATGGGGTGTGAAAACATAGGTTACAAGTCTTGTATGGGCGGGACTTGCAACTGAATGGTTTGACATCGCCTTTGCTGTCTAAACATTTTCTCAAGGAGTCTTGGACATATTACGAGTATAACTGAGCTAAGTATTGCAAAATTCATTAAACCTCGGTAGGATATAGACTGATCACCTATATTCGACCAGGGACAGTGGGACATGGACTGATCACCTATGTCTGACTCAAAGGTGAATTCTGGAATACTTCGAGCAGTTATGTTAGGATTATGTTCGGGTCGAGTCTTACAAAATTTCTGAAACGCCAAAATTCATATGAATGCATAAGCACTACATCTCATGAACATACACATATATACACAGTATACTTACATCATGGTACCCTCATTCATCACAGTCTCACTAAGTCACAATTACCATTGAGCCGTGTTTTCATTCACCTACCTTATCAATACTTCTTCAGACTTAGACACGTAGGATGTTTTTCCATCTACCAATGAACCTATGCCAACTATACCTCGATATTATTGGAGTATTCACCGTCATCGGGCGATGACTTCCACTGTAACTTCACATGAGACCAATTCAGAGGAGACAATCAGTTATGACACTGAGACTTTCGAGTCTCAGCAGGCTACCTTACATTCTCACTATCACCATCATTTACCATTCTCTAGTCTCACTACTCACTACATTCATAAGTGGATATTACCAATGACTTTTCTAGAAAGACTTTACATATCTTTGAGAAGAATTCCTTGACACATTAAGATCATTCAAAACTCAACAGGAATTATGAGATATCACAATTATCACTAACCTAGTTGTCAAGATTCTATCATCTCGAAAGTACTAGCCTACCCGAATTACAAGATTTGTTTCGATACGAATGCTCACTAAGCAACATTATAAAGATGAATCCAGCCTTCTAAACTGGACTATAGAACCTTCAAGTGAACATGATCTCACCAATAGGCATTATCCAAATTAGATGTCAGACATCAACGCATACATGTAGACATACCCACCCGACTATTTCATCATTTTTAATGCCTACACTTTTCAATGAATTTCCTCCAAACTACAATTATACAAATCATACATCTTGTAAGAAATATTTTTTCTAAGACACTTATCGTTTTGACAAGCAATTCCTTTTGGTCAATCTTTTATAAAACTTGTGACATTAAAATATTGTAAACAAAAAAAAATCTTTGGTAAACAATCCTACTCACATCATGCTTGAAAACATTTCTATCTTGTACAACTACCAAGTTTTGTAATCATCAAGAAATTATTTCTTAGAAAGTCGTTTGCTTAAAGTTTTAAATTCATTTATTCGGATACAGATTATGAACAAAACACTCAATCTCGAAACAAACTTTGAAAATCAATCACTATGCTACATCACTTATACATATAAGGGTTTTGTAATTAATGACATAGAACATGGAAATATCTTAGTAATGGAGACTAAGCACCTTGGGTGGAGGAAGACTTAATTCATAACATTCACGATACCTATTCGGCAATCATTTTAAGGTTTTCTTTGGAATCCCAACTGGGTATAAGCATCACCTATCACCTTCAGACCAATGGTCAGAACGAGAGAACGATTCCAACATAGGGAGATATGCTTAGATCAGGTATGATTGACTTTGGAAATTGTTGGACTAACCATTTGCCATAAACCGAATTCATTTACAACAATAGTTATCACATGAACATAAGGATCACACCATTTGAGAGCAATTTATGGTCGAAGTGTTAATCACTTATTGACGGACTGAAATCGGAAAAAGCCCAATTCACTAGTCCAACACATATTCATGAAACAAGCAAGAAGTGATTATTCGATGAATTACTCATCTTTCAATAGAAGAAATCCAACTAAATGACAAACTTGAACCTTGTGGAAGAACCAGTAGAAATCATGCACTGTAAGGTCAGACAATGAAACAGAGTCAAATTCTATCATAAAAATTTGTGGGAATTCCCGAAGAAGTCCCGAGTATACTTGGGTACGGGAAGACCAAAAGCGACTCAATTATCCACATCATTTCACCAATACCACTCCAGAGACCAACATGAACTGAAACCAGGGACTGGATTCCTGTTAGGAGGGAAGAATGTCACAATTCTCAATTTCAGATCACATTCCCAAGTCTTGACATTTTCCTATTTACATATTTCAATTCATCATTTCACGTAAACTGGGTTTACGGATATTGATTTGACGAAATCGGGTAGGTTAAGTCACATTATCATGAGACATCATTCATCGTACATTTCATAGACTAGGGTTAGTCTACATTTCATCACGACAACATTTGCATTCTATCCCACTCGTAGAATTTATATAATTTCAAGTTACATATATTTATTTACCTTCAAATAAATATTAACATATGATTATAATTTTTAATCAATACACCAAACAATTCCCACTATGGCACTAATATTTTTATTATATTAGTAGTATTCCCACTAAAATTGTAAAAGTTAATTATTTTATATTTTAAGGTTTTATATTTTTTAAACCTTCATTTATATTAACTTATAATAACAATTAATCACCCAACAAGCTCAAGGAACACCTAAAATATCAAAATAGGTGTTGTTATTAAGTTTTAACATTTTTATAAGTATTAAATTTTTACGATACCCGATTTTAAGTTTCTTGACTTAAAGACTTAACATTAGCAATTACCGGGATCAAACTACACTCTATAATCCTTATACTACTCAAATTTGTGATAAATCTTATCACATCACCACCCCATACCCACGTCCCATGTGGTTTGTGTGTTGCCAAGATATTACAAACTTTGGTACCATGTGTCCATTTGGAGATGCATGTGTCTACCATTTACTTCAACCAACAACCTTGTAACATTCACATGCAATCCACTCTTATAATTCTAGATCAAGAAAACAAAAATATATACTCCCTCCTAGCTCCAACCCACGGCCACATCAAAACAAGAAGAAGAAACAAGAGTTTTTCAAGAATCAAGTTCACATAAACATTATTAGGAATCTATTACAAGGTTTTGAAATACAAACCTATAGATTATTTAAGTTTTTATCCTTAAAAATTTCCTAATCATTCAAGTAAGTTTATTAATTTCTTTTCACTAAATTTTATCAAGGTTCATGTATTTTTATAGTATATGTACAAGCATGTAAAAATCTATACCACTAAACTTATGTTTTATATCATCTTTATCTATAAAATGAATTACTAGTGAACCTATGGAAAAATGATGTTAGGGAACCCATGACAGCCTAGGAAGGTGTATGGTAGATTATGGGATTGTTGAAGTTGTTGGTGATGGACTTGGACAAGAATAAACTAAGAAAAACCATTTTTAACACAATATAATTTGCTACTGTCCCTATTTTCAAAATTGGGTAAACTCAGTAGGTTTGGATCTCTTTTTGACTCAAGAACTAGAAAATACACTTTTAGATGAATCCATGGTCGAAAGAACGGATAGAAACGGACTTACGATGAAAAAGATATGCCAAAAACAAGATATACTAACTATATATATTTTTCTGAAAAATATGTTGCTGATGTGCGAATTTCATTGACCAAAAACGAGCCTTAGACTTGTCAAAACATACCAAACTGTTGAAAATATGTTAGTATACTTTCTTAACTTTTTGGGGATATAAAGAACACAAGAAACGGCCTTATAACGAATTAGTTATGAATTTTCAAAGATATCGGTTCACTAAAATTTCCATCAGCATTAACACAGTATATTTTTAAGACAAACCAGAAAATCCACAAACACCCATGTTGGGAGCCATTTTCCCGTCAAATGACTCAGTTCTGGAGTTGGGACTCCAAGGAACAAAAGTTAGAGCACCTGGCCTAGTTTTCAAATCAAAAAGCCGTTTGTCATTTGGACTTAAAATAAGTAATTTACAGCCATCCAAACATTCACAAAAACTGGCCAGAAATGACAGTTTTGGCCTAAACACCATTTATCTTAAAATCTGGGCACATTGAGCAAAACTTCAATACTGAACATATTTAGGCTTGGTGCTAAGTTTTCCAGAAATACAAATTTTGTTTCCTAATTCTCAGTATACAATATTTTACAACTAGTTTTCCGATGCCACTTGAGCCGTTTTCAGAAATGGTCAAGTGTATACTTTACGGCGAAAACTTATATTTTCACTATTTATCACCAAATAACTATCGTACAACATCAATACACCATATGAACATGTGAAATACACTATGACTTAATACGATGATATAAATTATATTTTTGACGATTATTCATATTTTGATATAATACGAGTGGTATAGATTATAAGTGCAAGTGCATACACGAATTCATTTCATAATCTAAATTAGATTACATACATTCAATTTAGGTTGCGGCTAGGAGTTGCAACACATCACTTCAGTTCATTCACTACATATTGTACCATCACTTGAGGTGAGTTTTCATAGCCCCGTTTACATTTCATTATTTATTTCAAATTCCACGGGGGAGAATACATTGCACCATTTTTCATACGAGCCTAAGTATCAAATCCATGTACATTACTTAAGTTACCACATTGCCATGTTTTAAGTCCCCTATTATCATGAACCGTTAATTGTATTTAAGCGAGAGTAAGTGGATTGATCTATTGAGGGTGACGCCTCCATCCGTGTTGGGGTTACCAACAGTCAAACGGATGCATTTCATTTGATCATTGTTAGAGTGTCTGGCAAAACACTCTGGAGGGGCATTACATACAGTCTAGCTTCGGGGTCATGAGCTTAAGAGATAATGTACACTTATATTAATTATGTGACAGTTCGTCATTCACTTATACTTATGGTTATCGTACAACATTCATTTTCATAAACCTGTGATTTCTCGCCAACATTATTGTTGACCGTTTTAGCAATGTATTTTCAGGTAACTAAGATAACAACATGTGACTTGCATATGGACCATCAAGGAGTCGAGGAGTCGACGCGTCTCACCTTTCATTTTATGCACTTATGTAACGTTTGATCAAGTTGAACTAGTTTTCATGAACTTGTAACACCATTATGGGACCTATTGTGTAAACTCTGAATGTTTTATTGATCAAACGATGTATTTTCAAAATGACACTTTAGGTCGTTCAATATAACCTTGTATGAGATGCCATGTTCGTTACACCCAGGTATTCCATTCCGCTGCCATATAACAGGTATTTTCAGGGTGTGACAATACGTGTAAGCTATTTGGTCATACCCTGGTTGATTGTCCAAAATCTATTCCACCTCCTACTCAACCCACACAGCGTGTTAATGATGGTTTTCAAATGGTCAATAACAAAAGTAAGGGTAAGAATGGTAGCCAAAGTGCACCCGACAAAGGAGGATTTACCAAACCTACTGTGGGTCCTGTAGCCCAAGAAGAGGGATGGTACAAAGAAGTGAGGAGTTTAGAATAACTCCATGGATCGTTTTGAGCATTAGGGATAACAATAACAATGATTAAGAACATGCACAGTGGAATAAATATAACATCAATGTTATTGTAACAAGGTTTTCTTAATCATCATCTTCTCTAACAATTACAAACTAATAGCCCTAATTCTACCTTGATCAATGGTAGAAAGTGTTATCTAAACTATAACAAGGAATCAAAGATCCTTGAGGCTAAAACAAACAAACAACCATAACCTAGGCGTTTTTCCCTAACGCCTGTACACACACGCATGTTCTAGACGACTCTCATAGGAGCTTTAATTTTCTGGATGTATAAAACTAAACGACTAATACCCTTTATATAGAGCGTTTACAAGAATACCTAGAGTGCTAAGGAAGCTGATAATGTACCCTCCGAACATGTCGAAGGACTCCCCTTCGGTCCTGCTCGAAACCTACATAATTGCAGGCTCTGGCTAGCCTCCTTAAACCTTCGTGGGCGTAAAACTAATCACTTATGATTTAGTTACCATCTGGGAATTCGCCAAACGAAGGAATAAGCCCTTCGGGGTATTCTTCAATCAACATAAGGCAGAAAGAAGGCAAGACCAAGTCTTACCCACGTCCCCCGTCTTATCCATGATCCCTCTTCTTCCTTAACTCTCTCGTTAATTCAGGAAGAGTGGACACTAAACCCTAGTGGTTAACCACAAAATCATGGGACACCCCCTGATCTCCTACAAACATGGAAACACTCCCCAAGCTATTTTCTTCCCTATAAATAGTTTTGGACGAGTTTCAGTTCTGGTATGCAATCTTAACAACTCTACTTTACTATACTTTCACTAAACTTTTCATACCAAATACTTATTCACACGCCAAAGGTGGTTCGCAGGGCCCAACCCCTGTGCAATCACTTAGCATAGTGTCTTCGTATTTCTTATTTTCAGGTTAGACACAAGCTTGGCTCAACCACAACATCCCCTATATCCTTTGATCACCATCGAAGGCCTGGTCGTGCAAATTATTATACAACCTGTGGCGCCATCCATGGGACCCGCTAAAATTGGTCTCGTTATTCCAAGCAAATAACCAGTCAAACATACTCACTACTTTTCCGGCATGAATCAAGAAAGAGAAGTTACACCCCCACGGGGTTTCTCGACTCTAACCTCAATACCAGTAACCGACACAACAGTCTTCCGCCAATTACGGCGTCCACCTTCACAACACGATCTCACCCTGAAATAANGAGTGCTAAGGAAGCTGATAATGTACCCTCCGAACATGTCGAAGGACTCCCCTTCGGTCCTGCTCGAAACCTACATAATTGCAGGCTCTGGCTAGCCTCCTTAAACCTTCGTGGGCGTAAAACTAATCACTTATGATTTAGTTACCATCTGGGAATTCGCCAAACGAAGGAATAAGCCCTTCGGGGTATTCTTCAATCAACATAAGGCAGAAAGAAGGCAAGACCAAGTCTTACCCACGTCCCCCGTCTTATCCATGATCCCTCTTCTTCCTTAACTCTCTCGTTAATTCAGGAAGAGTGGACACTAAACCCTAGTGGTTAACCACAAAATCATGGGACACCCCCTGATCTCCTACAAACATGGAAACACTCCCCAAGCTATTTTCTTCCCTATAAATAGTTTTGGACGAGTTTCAGTTCTGGTATGCAATCTTAACAACTCTACTTTACTATACTTTCACTAAACTTTTCATACCAAATACTTATTCACACGCCAAAGGTGGTTCGCAGGGCCCAACCCCTGTGCAATCACTTAGCATAGTGTCTTCGTATTTCTTATTTTCAGGTTAGACACAAGCTTGGCTCAACCACAACATCCCCTATATCCTTTGATCACCATCGAAGGCCTGGTCGTGCAAATTATTATACAACCTGTGGCGCCATCCGTGGGACCCGCTAAAATTGGTCTCGTTATTCCAAGCAAATAACCAGTTAAACATACTCACTACTTTTTCGGCATGAATCAAGAAAGAGAAGTTACACCCCCACGGGGTTTCTCGACTCTAACCTCAATACCAGTAACCGACACAACAGTCTTCCGCCAATTACGGCGTCCACCTTCACAACACGATCTCACCCTGAAATAACGCCCTATCACCGTGCATCGACATTAACCAACCCAGAACCTATCATTAGCCCTGCCTTCGTTGAGGCTAATTACGAAGAGCTAGAATCTTTGTTAAGGGCTCGAAGGAGACAGGTTCGGAACACAGAGATGCGAAGGGAGTTGGAATACTCCAGTGATGAATACGACGAAGAAATAGAAATGGAGCCGAGGCCTTCGGCTCCTGGGGCTACTCACCCAGTCCTACGTATTGGGTCCCCAGTTGGTAGAAGGACCGGAGGAAGATCTGTTGGCTTTGAGGGAGTCCTTGAAAGGGCCCCTACAAGAAGAGAGGGAACGGTCGCTGAAGGCTCTAATGGGAGGAGCCAACGAAGGGAAAACCCAGAGATAATCTTACCTCCATTGTTAGCTGCACATCTGGGAAGAACTGAAGCAGGGGTTCCTCTACAGCCTTCTCACGCGTCTGGCGTAGGAGGTAATCCTTCTTCGTTCAATACAGCAGGGAACCTTCCTCCCAATGGTATGTACCCCCAATTTCAGACTCTGAGCTATCCTTAAAAAACCTTTATCCTCCCACAAATGTTCCACCTAGTAACAACCAGTTCCCACAAACTGCTATGCCCTACGAACAGCCCACGGTATACCCTTCGTATACTATGTAAAACTGCTACCCTTTCAACATGGGTACACCTTATCCTCCTTATCCCAATCAAACCCCTTCAGGGGTACCTCCTCCTCATAACCCATACAACACTGTCCCCACGAACATGCCACCTTACAATTGTCTGTATCCAGAGCCTGCGGGCCCTATGACGCCTTTTGTAAGATGGATTGAAGACTATCCGTTACCCCTATGGTTTGAAGATGCCTTCGCACATAGGCACCTATGATGGAAAAGGGGACTCGGATAACTTTATACACTTATTTGAAGGAGCTATAAGGATGCAAAAGTGGGTCATGCATGTAGCCTGTCACATACGTATACCCTTCAGGATTCCGCCCGTATGGTGGAATGGACAGAAACCAGGCAGCATTGTTAACCTTGATGATCTAAAGGCTAAGTTCCGTTCGCACTTTATCCAACAGAAGAAATTCACAAGGACCCATTTGACGGTGCATAACATCCAGCAGAGGGAGAATGAAAGCACACGAGGTTTCGTTACAAGGTATACAGAGGAAACCCTACAGATCCTGGGCCTACACGAAGAGCAACATATCTCTGGTTTCGTGCATGGTCTACGAAATCAAACTCTTGTAGAGTTTCTATCCACAGACCTCCCTGCAACATATAAGGGTCTTATGGAGAAAACATACACCTGGATAGAAGCCAAGGAGGTGTCCACTAACGGGGCTCCGATCGATGGCAAAGAACACACCCACAAGTTCCCAAAGCCTTCTTCGTGGGAAGGATAAAGGAAGAGAAACAAAAACCAACACAGGTTCACTCCTTATAACAAGGGTCCTAATCATGGCTTAATAAAGAGCCTCACGAAGTCTCCGATGGTAATTCTAGCCACGGAGAGGGTGGCAAAGACCTTCGAACAACCTCCTCGTATGACCAGTAAAGGCAGAAGCCGAGACACAACCAAGTATTGCTATTTCCACAAAGATTTTGGTCACGAGACCAACAGTTGCAGGGAACTAAAGAAGCAGATAGAGGAAGCTGTAAAGTCAGGGCAACTAGCACACCTTGTGAAGGGAATAAAAAAAGGGAAAGAAAAGATCTCTGATGCTTAGTTGGAAAAAGACTTCCCCCTACCAAAGCTCTGATCCTCATGGTTCGTCAGGGAGGAGTAAGTCAGAAAAGGAAAGAAACGGAGGAGGAAGCACAAGCAATAAGGGAAATAACATTTCCCCCTATGACTGACCAACCTGCCTCAGATGACCCGGTAGTCATCAAAGTTCTAATATCCAACCGAGAAGTAAACAAAGCCTACATGGATTGCGGAAGTTCTTGCGAGATCATATACGAGCACTGTTTCTTGAAGCTCAGGCCTTCGATTAGATCAAAAAGGGGAGATTCAAAGATACCATTGGTGGGATTTTCAGGGGAACACTCGTGGCCTTTGGGAGAGGTCCCCCTGGAAGTAACGATTGCCGAAGGAAGGCTCGCAAGAACAGAAACTCTCACGTTCGCGATCGTATGGTCTGCCTCTCCCTACAATCTGCTGATAAGGAGAACAGCCATGCAAAAAATGGGTATTGTAGTTTCCACTATACACGCAGCAATTAAGTTTCAAACAGCCTACGGTATTGGAACTGTGCTTTCTAGTTACAACAAAGGAAAGACGCAAGATATCGGAAAAAAGATTAAGGAGAGTCCTCAAGACCCTCCTAAGGTTATTTCAAGCTGTGGNAAATGGGTATTGTAGTTTCCACTATACACGCAGCAATTAAGTTTCAAACAGCCTACGGTATTGGAACTGTGCTTTCTAGTTACAACAAAGGAAAGACGCAAGATATCGGAAAAAAGATTAAGGAGAGTCCTCAAGACCCTCCTAAGGTTATTTCAAGCTGTGGAGATGCTGAGGAGCGTATTGTGATAAACGAGCTTTACCCGGAGCAAACGGTGGTTATTGGAAAGCAACTCCCCGTTACCTTCAAGGAAAAACTGGAAAAGCTTTTAAGAGACAACAAGGATGTTTACGCATGGACATATTCCGATATGACTGGGGTTCCGAGAAATCTCATGATCGATGGCAAACCCTTCGGCACAGAGCATAAGCTCAATGAGTACAAACACATTGAGCCTATCAAACAGAAGAGTCGGAGATTGGCACCCGAAAGGAACGCAGCGGCCTGTAAGGAAGTGGACGAGCTCGTACAGGCATGTATACTCAGAGAAGTAAAATACCAAACGTGGGTAGCCAATCCAGTTATGGTAAAGAAAAATGATGGAGGGTGGTGTATGTGCATCGACTTCACTGACATAAACAAAGCATGCCCAAAAGATTGCTACCCCCGGCCAGAGATAGATTGGAAAGTGAAATCCTTATGAGGATTCCGCTTGAAATGCTTCCTAGACGCTTACAAAAGGTACCACCAGAGACAAATGGCAGTAGAAGATGAAGAAAAGACAGCTTTCTACACTGGAAAAGGAGTCTGCTATTATAAAAAGATGCCCTTCGGTTTGAAGAATGCAGGGGCAACATATCAACGGTTAGTAGATAAGGCTTTCAACAAGCAGATAGGAAGGAATTTGGAAGCGTACGTGGATGATATGGTCATAAAGAGTAGAACAGAGGAAGACTTACTCTCCGACATCCAGGAAACCTTCGACCAGTTAAAAGCAATCAATATGAAGCTCAATCCCAAGAAGTGCTCCTTCGGTGTTGAAGAAGGACAGTTTTTAGGGAATTTAATAACGAAGCAAGGAATCAAGGCTAACCCTTCGAAGGTTAAGGCCATCACAGACCTGCAGGCCCCAAAGACGTTAAAGGAAATACAAAGCCTTAACGGGAAGTTAGCAGACCTAAGTAGGTTCCTGTCGAAGGGTGCAGACCGATCACTACCATTCACTAGTACAAAAAGTTCTATTGGTCACGCATGGTCGATTTTGAAATGTCACACTGTAACATTTATACGTGACTAAATGTACCAGAATAAAATGAACAGCCACACTTGATCCGACTTGTGTGACCATTTCG
>LBNU01007501.1:77038-104503 GCA_014162995.1 Artemisia annua
GGTCAAGTTGGTCAGATCTGGGTGCAGGGCAGTTTTAGGTCGAATGAGCCAATTTCAAGATCAAACTTTAATGGGCAAATGGACTCCAAATCCAAATATTCTTTTTGATACTGAAATTTAAGCAATCAATCAACCCAAAACAACAATTCCCATTCATTTCTAAATCATATTGAACCCTACATGTGTTATAGAAATCTGTCCCATTTTCACTCTTATGAACAATTTTGACTTTTGAAATAAATTGAAAAGTTTGACTTTTTTGAATTTTGGTTGATCCCAGATGATAAGTTAAGTTTTATTAACCCTAAATAAAACTAAATTAAGCAATGCTAATTAGTTTCATACCAGATTCAAGGTTTTGATTTCCTAAATCCTTAACAGTTATGCTATTATGAGAATTAGAGGGAACTTTGACTTTTTGATATACAAGACCTGTATATCATGAACTGGACATGCTACATAAACCTAATTTGAGATGTTACAGACAAAAACAACAACAAGAACCAGCTGTGAGTCCATGAACTCAGCAAATCCAAACACCAATTAAAAACCTATTTTGAAATATTTTCAAGGCAAAACACAAATCTAGGTAACAAATTGAGATCAAGACTAATACTAGGCAAACCTAAGACTAAGTAAACACAATTCAACAACAATTACACTGTATAACTAACAAATTAGGATTATGCCAAAATTTATGGACCAAAAAGCTTACTTGGTGTCCAAAGCTAGTGGCAACTGAGACTAATATCCGAACACACCCTGCTGCTCCCCATGGAGCTCTAAACCATGATCCGTAACCATTTCTGCTACTGCCTTCTTCCTCTTCAATATTCTTTTTTTTTCCTTTTTTTTTTTTAATCCTTTCTTTTGTATCTTTTTTTTCTAACCTAATGTGGACCTATTTATATGCAGAAAAAACAACTACAAACACCAAGCCACAACAGTAAAATTTTCTGAAACCAAAACCTTAAAATGGCAGTTAGCACTATGTTTTTAACTTTTAACACACTAATCATTAAACTATGCATTAAAGCCATAATACAAAATGCAAATATGGCTATATATGTGAGGAAGTGGGTATGCAAATATGGCCCAAAATTGAAGCTTATTAAAAGAGAATGAATCAAAACTCTAACCTTCCAAAGGCACACAGAAAACCAAGAAAACCATTATATGTGGCAAATTGTTTTTTGGCGCAGTTTCCTTCTTCTTCTTGTAAGTGTGTATGGTAATGCTAGGAGCCAGCATTCACTAACTTCTATAGAAACCACTCGCCACATGTACCTCAACCCAAGGATAAGCTTCCCCAAGCATGAAAATCTTCGACTAAGTGTCAAAATAATGAGCAGGAATGTAGGACAAGCTAGGCCTTTTGACCCATAAAAATGATCTCAGCAACTATCAAGAAGACAGAAACCCTAACAGCATCTTCATCACTTATGTTTACGACCACAATGTATCTTCTTTTAAAACATATAGAAGGTCATCAGCCTTTTACACGATGCTTTTTTGCTGACTTTCCTTTCAGGAAACATCACGAACAACAAAAAGGAGTTATGACTGCTTTTCTACACTAGACAAAGCTCCCTAAACGAAAACCCGTAATCAAACAAAACGTCAACGACGACGGCAAACGCAAAACATTATTACAAACTCTTGTAAGCAACTGGGGGGCAAATCAATCAGCTCATTTGTCGGGACATAAGACCCTGATGTTGTAGAACATAATTGCAAATGAGTTCTTCAATTTGGCGTAACACCCGGAAATCTAAGGGCCCATGGCCCCCGAAAACAGTATTTCCTAAACAACCTGATACGATTATCTTTGCCAATTTGGCAACTTACCTTTAATGTCTCCAAGCAAAANTTTACAACTGGTATGTTACTTCATCTGATGGGATATTTGCGGGCCTAGTTTGCTTTCAAATGAAATTGGGCTTGAAATTAGTCATGTTGGTCCAACAAACCCCAGGCTTGCAATTCCACTAGCAATGGCGTCGGTTGTTAAGGTCTCATGAAGTCACTGAATTAGAAGAACTTCAAAGCCTCCTTTCAAATTTTCACAACCTCTCTAATAAACAAGATTGTTGCCTTGTTGGGGCTGCTTGATTTATAATTCATGACTATTCTCGGTGAAAGGTATGCGGTCACTTATAATAAAATCTTCTACTTAAATCCAATCAGCACAAAGTAGATCGAATAAGCTAGTACCCATTAAAGTCTACATTTCTACATAGAGAATGAAAAATAAAAGAATTCCAGCGATAGTCAACTTAGATAATAAAGGAATTGATCTTGACTTGGTATGATGCACGGTTTGTGAGAATAATCTCGAGAGTGAAGACCATATTCTAATGAAATGCAATGTTGCAATCTTGGTGTGTACTGATGTCCTCAATTGGTGGAATATCCATAATAAGCAACCAAATAACCTCAATGTCGTGTTGTCACTCTCAAGATACTTAACTTTTTCTCCCACACTCACCACCGTGTCTGATGCCATCATGCAATCCACCCTTTAGATCTTATTGCGCTTTCGAATGAGTCATCATTTACGGCTAAAAGACCAAACAAAAGTCTTATTTTAAATTATATCAACCAATTCGCTTACACTTTGATCTCTAATAGACTTCATAATGTCTCTATTAATTAGATATAGTGGCTTTTTAATCCTTGTAATGCTCTATCCTAACTTATATAATTGTTTGTGCCTAGCTTCTCGCTACCGCCGTTCAAAAACCATTAAGAGTTTATTTTATTTAAATAATTCAAATGGAAGAAAAAGACCGGCACGCTATGAAATCGGATCAAGACCAGCCCAACGAGCCTTGAAATTAAACTTTGGAAAATACTACAAAAAGTCCGATCAGAGCTTAGCTTAAATATATATGGATCTTGAAATGGGTGGACTGACTGGACCATGGAAAATAAGGTTTGGGCCATCTCTAATTAAACTTGTGTTGATATACGTATCATGCTCATTTTTAATCTAGATCCATTACGGATTGACGCCTTGACGGTACACTTGTTTAAAAGAAAACAGACAAAACACTTGGTTTTCTTTCTTTCTCTTCTTTAGTTCAAACTTCTTTCATCAACTGTTAGTTGCATGCATGCATATCATTCCGTAGTTTCGGCATAAGATCTTCCATATATACTCGGACAGTTTTTATATAAGTTAGAATACCAAACATCTATTAACTCATAAAAAGGTCAGGCCGCATCAACTATACTATATATGAAACTATTCAATTCATACAATTGATCCATTTTGGCAATTTTTTTTGGTTGAACGACGATAGATTAAAGTATTAAAAACCTAGCAAGCACAACACCAATCGGCTCTTTTGGAGGATACCTTTTGAGGTTTGATCGACGACTTGTCATCGCCAAACTATCCTCGCTAAAGACTCAGCACGAATACCTTTGGCAATGATGGTTTGACGCTTTTGGCGATGACGGCTTTGCAAGGCCAACAGAGTTTTTCAGTCAAAGTTTATCAATCGGGCCCACCAGACTTTTAGCGAAGATAAGTTCTCGTCAAATCCTAATTACATTTAGTTAAATATATTAGTTAAATTAGTTAATTATTTAATTAATTATATTAATTAAATAATTGATTTTTTATCGTAAATAAACCAGGCCCACCAGCGTTTTCTTAAAATAGAATACGAAAATTGGCCTTTAGCACCTGCATATTTTGAAAATATATTGCTTTTTTCTAATTCATTTCCAGATTTTTTTTTTCAAAAAAAATCTACCTGTTTTCACTCTTACGAGAACCTGCTTTCACCCAACACAAAACATACGAATGGAAACACCACAAAGTCGCTAAATATTATATTATAACTAGCATGTGAAAAACTAGAAGGGGCCGGGTTGAATAGTTTTACCGGTTTGAGTTTGTTATAAAAATTAAGTTTGTGAAAAACTTAGATTCAATCCTTTGTGATATCAAGCAACAACAATATGAATACTATACTACTACTATTAAATATAAATAACAAATATTAGGAGTAAGAGATGGAAAGATCAAACCAAAACAAAGCGATTTATAGCGGTTCGGTGACGAAGCTCTTCTTCGCCTTACTCCACTCCTCGAGTAACCAACTCGAGAGTTCTAAGCACTATGTCAACAAACTCCCTTCAGGCGGAGAAAACAGTACAACGTCGCTGATCACAATTTTCAACACTAAGCTAAATGTCAAGTACTAATCTAGCTAGTACCAAACTCATTCACGATCTACACGATCCTTACTAATCACACAATCTACAAGATCCACACGATCTCCCCTAGATCCACTTGATCTATACTCTCTCAACACAATGTACACAAGATCCACACGATCTCCACAAGATCACTATGATCTACACAAGATGACTAAACAAGATGAAAGGCTACTTGATGTATGTTATGATACAACAAGTATGTAACAAGTATTACGAGTGCACTATACTAATACTACAACACTTTGTATCTTCTTGATACTTTGTGTTCTTCTCTTGCATTAGTAGAGGAATGAAGGTGATCACTTGGTTGGATGTTTGGATCACTCTTAAACAAACAAAAATATCTAAATGATATAGGAAATGTAAATGTGATTGAGAGATTTAACTCAGAAAGTTTTGTATGAAAAAGGATGCCTAAAAACTGTCAAATGAACTGGTATTTATAGGCAAATAAAATTTGACCGTTATAAGGGGACGACACCACTAAATATATCACGGTACCACTAAATTTAACGGTACCGTGACAATTAGTGGTACCGTGCCAGACAAACACGCTCCAAATTTTGTTTTTAGTGGTGAAAGTTTATTTGAGGAAGTTTGGAGCTGATTTGGGCGGGGGGAAATAGCTGTTGGAAATATTCAAACTTATTTTTTTAATTAAAACATTTCTTTTTAATTCAAAAATAATTTGTAGAATGTATTTTTGAAAAAATGTTGTCATATTAAAAATGTGAAGTTTAGAACAGAAATTCAATTATTTGATCATTGTCAAGTTGTAAATTTGTTTGTTCTTACTTATAGTGATTTACGTAGAAACGGGATATTTTGACTAAAAACTTGTTTACGTTAATTTTGACGTAATGTGTTTTTACATTTTGTTATCATCAAAACGTAGAGATGTCGAAAAATAGAAATAACATTTTTAGACATTATTTGTATCAACATAACAGAGTCGCTAAATGGTTCAAAAAACAAAAGTCACTAAAATGTCCGCAAACACATAAACATCCCTACAACTATCCATAACCTTAATCCCTACTTGAATTGACTATCGATAACCATAATCTGCAAACACATTAAAATCCCCATACAAATATCCGCAAACATAACCATAATCCGCAAAACACATAAACTATTGGTAGCGTATCAATATTAGTGGCTTAAGTCCACTAAATGTATGCACGAATCAAGCCCATCACCAGGGCCTATCAATAACCACTTGATAGTGGCCCGGCTAGAATCCCATGCCACACTTGGCCTGGCGGAACACATCAGGCTATGATGAACGCATAGTACCACTGCTCCCCAACTGTCACTGACGATTAAGATTTATCATCTGACATAGAACAGTTGGAATGCACGACAAGTACCATTTTATACGAGCCAAGGAAGAGAGTCCATCTGTCCTCCTTGTCTTATCATTAGATGATCAATGCATGGCCTCCCAACAGCCGTTGATCATCCCTCAATGGTTTATCTCTAAACCCTATTTGCCTCTCTATAAATAGAAGGCTTAACACACTACTTCATAAGTTTGACACACTTGGGCAAATATTGCCTCACACGCAGTCTACGTATGGTTTGTTTAAGTGTTAGTCGAGCTTCTTGATCTTTATCAACTCATTGGTTCATTACCATTTAACAAGAGAAACCAAACAACACAACCATCCTAATCCACTTTAAATACCAATTTATATACCATACGTAAACATGGCGTCATCCGTGGGACATATATGAAATAGCCACAAATATTCACTTATTTCTCATTCGAAAAATACAATTTTTTTCCTTCTCACACAAGTTTTTTGACTAAACATGTCTGGTGAGCAACCTTCTCAAATTTCGGACATAACCAATGATTACCTCGGACTCATCCAGGTGACTGACCTCACCCACATAGAGGAAGGTCGGCAAATACATGAAAATGTGGATCACCAGTCAGCTAGAAACCATAAAAGGAGATCATCAAGGGAAGTGCATGCAACAAACGACCATGTTAGTTTGCATGCGATACTCTTCCAAGACGGATCCACACGGTCCCACTACGAACCCAAAGTTCTAAGTTCAACTCCTCAAGTCAGCCTAATTCACGAAGTCAGAGGTTAGGATAGCTTAGAGGGTGCTAAGGTACGTCAGGGAGAGGGACTGCATTACATCCAGGTAGCACCAGCCGCCTCGGCTTACCTGGAACAACTCATAAAACAAAGAGGGTTGGCTATGTTTAAGGTAAACGCATTCCAACCTACTTATTCTTTTCCGCATTACCACATACCTATTAGTTAAGGCACACCACCACTTAGTAAAAACTAGGGATGGCAAAAAAACCTCGAACCCGACGAGGAAACCCAAAACCCGAACTAATTGGGGCGGGGCGGGGCATGCTAATCGGGTTACGGGGCGGGTTTGGGGGTTAAACGGGGATTTTAATCGGGTTTGGGGCGGGAAGCGGGGTATCCTCGCCCCGCCCCGCCCCACCCATTAATATATACACATATACAAATATATCTATACTTATATAGTATTTTGTTAGTATTTACGTAATAAAAAAATATTACTCTAATATTGTTAATTTTTTAATATTTGTAAAAATGCAAAATTATGATTATAGAAACTCGTTTAGTGTCATATTTTTAAGTTTTAATTTTTGACGGTATAATTTATCATTATTTATGCATAATACTATCGTTGAAAACTTAATATAGCTTGTTTGTAATTGATTGTTAATAGGTTCGTAATTGCTAACGGTCTAAAAATAACAATAAATGTGAAATGGTGCGATTTTGGTCGAGAATTGCACCCAAAGAAGATGCCCCGATAAGATCCCCGATTAATACGGGGCGGGTTTGGGGGACAATCACGCCCCAAAGGGGCTCCCCGATTAGATCCCCAATGAGGATTGGGGCGGGTTTGAGGAGAACTTTGGTAATCGGGTTTGGGGATGGGGATGGCCGCTCCGCCCCAAACCCGCCCCATTGCCATCCCTAGTAAAAACCCTTAGGTTAACATAACCATAAGCCTGGTTCAAAAAGACACCATGACACCATTACCTAGACTCTCCTCTCAGAGGAACACTCATCCTACTCTATGGCTAATTCAAACTCTCACTACAAATGAACACCTAGTCAGGTCATATACTAGAACACTCATAAAGGAAAAGCAAAACCATTTCCTAGTCAATCTGACCCTGAATACTTCAGGACAAACACCACCAGGGATCACTCCATCATATGGACACTCGAACATTTTTACCCTGATAAACCACCCAAGTTAAATAACACCAACCAGTCGATCCAAGAGACCCCTAGAGAACAAGTAGGGAGCATTCACATGATCCAATCATGGAACTCAGGCGTAAAAAGAGGTAGCGAAGTTATGGATGACTAGCAACATAGCCCATCGTGAAACATTCCATGTGATACTTCATACCATCATCCGACCCCATTGTCATCATCGCAATGATAGCCTCATACAAGGTTAGCAGAATATATATGGATGGTGGGAGCTCAGTCGATATAATGTATGAATATTGGTTCAACAAACTCCCAAAGCACATCAGTTTTTATAAAAGTTACAATACCAAACATCTATCATAAATCATTAGAAGGTCAGGCCGCCTCAACTATATATGAAACTATTCGATTCATACAATTGATCCATGATGGGATTTTGTTTTTGGTTGAACGACGACTAATTAAAGTATTAAACACCTAGCAAAGAGTAAGAAAAAGATATTATAAATGGTAGGATCATGGACTGCTCAATCACGCTATCAAATTAAGCAAATGTTATGTTAGTACTTCGGTATACTGACATTTACTATAATTATTAATTGGCTTTGGTTATAAAAATAGCAACGAATTTTTTTCATTGTCTTGTTTTGGTTCGTGAATTTTGAAAAAGTTGTGTAAATATAACGAACTTTCATAAAGTGTTTCAATTTGTATATTTTGATAACGTGTCACGTTATAAATGGTGTCATGTGTAAGACTGTTAGCTATGACAAATCATCAAAATGCACATTGAAACACTTTATAAAAATTTGTTACATTTACGTAACTTTTTCAGAGTTCATGTATAAAAGCGGTATATCTAGAAAACTTTATGACTATATAATGACCAAAGCCATTTACTAATGGTAGATGATTTGCACATATTTAGCTTTGATTTGCACGCTTTAATATACAACTAGTTAAAGCAGAATTTATAAACAATACAACTGTTTAATACACAAGTTGGAGTTTGCCAATCAAAAAATGAAGCGTGCAAATCATTTCCGTTAATTAATACATCGGTTAAAATGACATACTCCGTAGTTTTTAAATTTTCCACGTATTCTCCACGCTTCTATGTAAATATTGCTGATTGATGGTGCCAAAACATTGGAATTGAATAGGCAAGCAAGAAGAAAATGACAAAACAAGATGTAAATAAAAATGGAGGACATGCAATAAGAAGAAAAGGAAAATAAATAAATAAATAAATAAATAAATAAATAAATAAATAAATAATAAAAGAGCCATAATAGTTGACTTGGTAACTTAATAAACTTCACGCAAAGAATATTATTAAGAGTCGTGAGTAATATGTGAAGCATGGAAGGTTACATGCATCCCTCAATGGAACATCAATGTGTTCTATTATTGTTTTCGGATAACAATTACGTTTTCACTTTGTCAACCTATGAAAAATTACACATTCTAAAAAGAAGGTGTTTAGTAGGTACTAAACGGTATCATTAGTAAAAGTTTACTTTTACTTTTCGAAATCATTCGGTTGGCAAAAATTTATTAAGTAAACACCTATTTTCAGACAGCTAATTAAACAATATCGAAATAGATGAAGCATAAACAATATCGTAAAACCTTGAAATGAATATGAATTTAATTTGTTTATTTTTATATAATTATACATTTATAAACTTGTACTACAACTAATTCACAAATAGCTTTATAAAAATATAAAATCCAACTTCCAGCTATAAATTTCAGCAGTTTCATAGCTCATTTCGTCAAACACGCCTAGTATATATAATTATCATTGTTTTAAAACCCGGCTCGACCTGGCCGGTTGAACTGGGTGATGATCGAGCCGGAACTAACTGGGTTTTTGTTTGTTTTAGAACCGGAATGAACCGCCGGTTTTACGTGACCCGGTTCGAACTGATGACCGAAACCATCCAGTTTTCAATAGTTTACCTTTTTTTTTTTCTTTTGCAAAACCTATTTTTTCTTATTAACTTAATTTCTTATGAAACTTAACGTTACTAAAGTTTCACTTTAGACTGTCAAACAAGTCAATAGCAGTACATGAATAAAAGTCAATACTTTTTTAATGTACTAACTAATGACAAGTAACTAGATTATTGTAACACAAAGGTAATACAATGATCCAATGATTAAATGGTATATGTTCTAGTAATGAACTTCATAGAAAGTTGATTTTCTATATGTGATGGTGCAGTCGACTACACAATTCATTTCATTACTTTTTCTAACTTACAATCATACGAATCTACAATTCATAATACACATCTCAAACATGGTACTGAGTTATTCTCTCGAAAAATAAGATCATTGTTAATATTTTGTGCAAAAGCATTTGATTTTGTTAATATATAGTAGAAAATATCGTTTGATATATCTTCAGAAAGTAAACATAGTGACATAAAATTACATAAGAATGAATTTATAAAATGCTAAGTAACTAAGCCTCATCTCTAAATTAGCTTAAGAATACGCATACAACATAAACCATGGACTAAAATTAGCAGTTGGTATTGGGCACTAATATTGGATACAAAACCGGGTTGAGCCGGTTGAACCGGTGACCCGGTCACTCAGCCGGGTCGATAAAAAACCAGGTTTTAAAAGATTGATAATTACTCCATTATTAGCCTTGTCTACTAATCTTGTACTGTGTTTTTCACCAATCCATCTTAAAAGACAATGCGAAAGTCAAAATTATTTGAGCTGACACATCTGTAAACATGAATAGAATTTGTTTTTTTTAAAAAGGCCATTAATAGAAATTTAACAAAACATACCAAGATAATGTGATCAATGAATAAGAAGGGAAAGGGCATTACGCATTTCTATTAAAGCTTCAATTCGTCAAATATGGCCACACAGAAAATAGAACTTATTAGCATAAATGGTCTAACAACTTGCAAGAAAACCAGCCAATCAAATACAATAACAAATCATCTAGTAATAATACTAATCATTGCATAACATTATTAAATATATTTTCATTTAAATTATACCAAGTAGACCATAATAATATACTCGACCTCATTATATTTTACAGTGGTGTATTGTACGACACTAGCTCCTCGAACATGAAAGAAGGTGATGGAGCTTCACACGAAAACTAAAAGCCATATAGTTCAATGTTTTGAAAACCGGATTGAACCGGCCAGTTCAACCATTGAACCGGATTGGAACCGGTTTGATAATTCTTCCGATTTGACTAAAAAATTAAAAAAACCTGAAAACACCGAGAATCGAAAAAACCGGTTCGATGCCCTGTAGAGTTTACAAAACATTGATATAATCTCAAACTTCAACATAGGGGTGAGCAAACAAAACCGAAAAACTGAAACCAAACCGAAAACCGAAAAAACTGAACCAAAAAAACCGACCGAAACTAAAAACCGATGGTTCAATTTTTAATTTTTCAAAAACCGAAAAATACGGTTCGGTTTCGGTTTTCGTCCAAAAACCGAACCGTAAAAACCGAACCGAACCGATTTTATTATATAATAATATATAATTAATATAATATGAATCTTTTATATAATAAAACAAAACCCCAAGTGGGGACTTTTCCATTTCAAAAAAACTAAACCATACCTTATTTAGTAATAATATTATTTAAAAAAAAGATTATTTTCTTATTAGGTAACATTTTATATTTATCCATAATACAAGTAGAAGATAAATACAAAAAATATAGATAAGAAGCAATTAACAATATAATTAAAACTTTTAAATAATTATCTTTAATAATAAAAAACTATAATTAAACATCATAAATCAAACAAAACAAAGATTAAACTATCTGTTTTTTAATAAATAAAAATATATGATTCAAAAAAAATTTTAAAAAAACCCGCGCGTGCGCGGGAATTATAACTAGTAAATAACTAAATAAATTAAATTTATAAATTTATATTCATTTTCTGGGTAGATATATAATATATTTATCTTAACGTTTATGTTTATATGCGTGTTTGTCGTGTCATGTATTTACTTGATAATATATCAATAAATATATGACGATGATCATACTATGCGTATGTTCACTTGCATGTGTGTGTCTCATCTATATATGAGTAATTATAGAATTATGCAATAAACATTATTATGCTTAGATTGAAAAAAAAAATCAATTTTCAATGTAATACAAGTTTGTTGGTATAAATTTTTCATGCCCAAATATAAACTGTTAGAAACCGAAAAAACCGAAAAACCGAACCGAAACCGATAATAAACCGAAAAAGCCGAACCGCTAAAAATCGAACGGTTTCGGTTTTGGGTTATACAAAAACCGAGCTTTTCGGTTCGGTTTCGATTTTAGCCAAAAACCGACCCAAACCGAACCGTGCACACCCCTACAGGTCAACCACTAAGCTCCCATTCTTTTACAATTTAACTGATTAAGTATAAGAATACTTTTCGTGGCCCGAATATTTTTTTGTGACTAGTCTAGTTTTCGGCTTCTAGTTGCTAATAATACACTATAACTCCCAAATTCAAGACAAGACATGCATTATTATACCATTTCAATATTGCTCGTATCTTCCATTGTATTTACTTTTGAATAAAGACAAAGCACAACCATATTTTATTCAAAGTATATGAATTCAATATTGATAATTTAACAATTGTGCAATCATCAATAGTGATTCTCTTCTATTCGAAAAGATTATTGTTTGATTGGTTTTTTTTAGAAAATGAATGATTCGGGAATGTTGGTAGAATCACGAGTTATTCAACACATTTTTTTATGGAATTTACCAATCATTAACTTCTTGATTACAAGAATCATTTTCAATAAACAATAAAAATTGTTTGCCAATAATGTATATATACACAACAAAGCTAATTAAAAAGTTGTATCAATGATTGTATTGGATACTAAATCATAGAGATAGCAACGAATTTTTTTCATTGTCTTGTTTTGGTTCGTGAATTTTGAAAAAGTTGTGTAAATATAACGAACTTTCATAAAGTGTTTCAATTTGTATATTTTGGTAACGTGTCACGTTATAAATGGTGTCATGTGTAAGACTGTCAGCTATGACAAATCATCAAAATACACATTGAAACACTTTATGAGAATTTGTTACATTTACGTAACTTTTTCAGAGTTCATGTATAAAAGCGGTATATCTAGAAAACTTTATGACTATATAATGACCAAAGCCATTTATTAATGGTAGATGATTTGCACATATTTAGCTTTGATTTGCACGCTTTAATATACAACTAGTTAAAGCAGAATTTATAAACAGTACAACTGTTTAATACACAAGTTGGAGTATGCCAATCAAAAAATGAAGCGTGCAAATCATTTCCGTTAATTAATACATCGGTTAAAATGACATACTCCGTAGTTTTTAAATTTTCCACGTATTCTCCACGCTTCTATGTAAATATTGCTGATTGATGGTGCCAAAACATTGGAATTGAATAGGCAAGCAACAAGAAAATGACAAAACAAGATGTAAATAAAAATGGAGGACATGCAATAAGAAGAAAAGGAAAATAAATAAATAAATAAATAAATAATAAAAGAGCCATAATAGTTGACTTGGTAACTTAATAAACTTCACGCAAAGAATATTATTAAGAGTCGTGAGTAATATGTGAAGCATGGAAGGTTACATGCATCCCTCAATGGAACATCAATGTGTTCTATTATTGTTTTCGGATAACAATTACGTTTTCACTTTGTCTACCTATGAAAAATTACACACATATTTCTCTTTATCGAGAAATAGAAGAAGCCATACAGGGGTTTTGGCAGGGCTGTTGTAATTCTATGCTACCAGGGGGAATTCGAGTCTCACCGGGTTAACTAGGACTATAATTGCAATTGCGGAATTTCTACGTGAATCAAGATCTAGAAAAGGAAGTTTTACAATCACTGACTCAAACCCATTGTCAAATTCTACTCAGCGCAATATGGAGGTACTGATGGCAGAACGGCCCACTCAGGTCTTTCACAATAAAATGATAGACGGAACTGCCATGANGCTGTTCATGTGCCTTTATCTTTGGAGGCTCAAGCAGAGGCACGTTTACTTATGTTTTCTCATATGAATCTTTTGTCTCCAACTATTGGAGATCCCATTTCTGCACCAACTCAAGATATGCTTAGTGGACTCTATTTCTTAACGAGTGGAAATCGTCGGGGTATTTGTGTAAATAGGTATAATCCATGTAATCGTATAAACTATCAAAATGAAGATAATAACTATAAGTATACAAAAAAAAAAGAACCTTTTTTTTCTAATGCCTATGATGCAATTGGAGCTTATCGGCAAAAACGCATCAATTTAGGTAGTCCCTTGTGGCTGCGGTGGCGACTAGATCAACGCGTTATTGCTGCAAGAGAAATTCCCATCGAAATTCACTATGAATCTTTGGGGACCTATTATGAGATTTATGGACACTATCTAATAGTAAGAAGTATAAAAAAAGAAATTCTTTATATATATATTCGAACCACTCTCGGTCATATTTCTCTTTATCGAGAAATAGAAGAAGCCATACAGGGGTTTTGGCAGGGCTGTTGTAATTCTATGCTACCAGGGGGAATTCGAGTCTCACCGGGTTAACTAGGACTATAATTGCAATTGCGGAATTTCTACGTGAATCAAGATCTAGAAAAGGAAGTTTTACAATCACTGACTCAAACCCATTGTCAAATTCTACTCAGCGCAATATGGAGGTACTGATGGCAGAACGGCCCACTCAGGTCTTTCACAATAAAATGATAGACGGAACTACCATGAAACGACTTATTAGTCGATTTATTCTAAAGGAAGGTGTTTAGTAGGTACTAAACGGTATCATTAGTAAAAGTTTACTTTTACTTTTCGAAATCATTCGGTTGGCAAAAATTATTAAGTAAACACCTATTTTCAGACAGCTAATTAAACAATATCGAAATAGATGAAGCATAAACAATATCGTAAAACCTTGAAATGAATATGAATTTAATTCGTTTATTTTTATATAATTATACATTTATAAACTTGTACTACAACTAATTCACAAATAGCTTTATAAAAATATAAAATCCAACTTCCAGCTATAAATTCCAGCAGTTTCATAGCTCATTTCGCCAAACACGCCTAGTATATATAATTATCAATGTTTTAAAACCCGGGTCGGCCGGTTGAACTGGGTGATGATCGAGCCGGAACTAACCGGGTTTTTGTTTGTTTTAGAACCGGAATGAACCGCCGGTTTTTACGTGACCCGGTTCGAACTGATGACCGAAACCATCCGGTTTTCAATACTTTACCTTTTTTTTTTCTTTTGCAAAACCTATTTTTTCTTATTAACTTAATTTCTTATGAAACTTAACGTTACTAAAGTTTCACTTTAGACTGTCAAACAAGTCAATAGCAGTACATGAATAAAAGTCAATACTTTTTTAATGTACTAACTAATGACAAGTAACTAGATTATTGTAACACAAAGGTAATACAATGATCCAATGATTAAATGGTATATGTTCTAGTAATGAACTTCATAGAAAGTTGATTTTCTATATGTGATGGTGCAGTCGACTACACAATTCATTTCATTACTTTTTCTAACTTACAATCATACGAGTCTACAATTCATAATACACATCTCAAACATGGTACTGAGTTATTCTCTCGAAAAATAAGATCATTGTTAATATTTTGTGCAAAAGCATTTGATTTTGTTAATATATAGTAGAAAATATCGTTTGATATATCTTCAGAAAGTAAACATAGTGACATAAAATTACATAAGAATGAATTTATAAAATGCTAAGTAACTAAGCCTCATCTCTAAATTAGCTTAAGAATACGCATACAACATAAACCATGGACTAAAATTAGCAGTTGGTATTGGGCACTAATATTGGATACAAAACCGGGTTGAGCCGGTTGAACCGGTGACCCGGTCACTCAGCCGGGTCGATAAAAAACCAGGTTTTAAAAGATTGATAATTACTCCATTATTAGCCTTGTTTACTAATCTTGTACTGTGTTTTTCACCGATCCATCTTAAAAGACAATGCAAAAGTCAAAATTATTTGAGCTGACACATCTGTAAACATGAATAGAATTTGTTTTTTTTAAAAAGGCCATTAATAGAAATTTAACAAAACATACCAAGATAATGTGATCAATGAATAAGAAGGGAAAGGGCATTACGCATTTCTATTAAAGCTTCAATTCGTCAAATATGGCCACACAGAAAATAGAACTTATTAGCATAAATGGTCTAACAACTTGCAAGAAAACCAGCCAATCAAATACAATAACAAATCATCTAGTAATAATACTAATCATTGCATAACATTATTAAATATATTTTCATTTAAATTATACCAAGTAGACCATAATAATATACTCGACCTCATTATATTTTACAGTGGTGTATTGTACGACACTAGCTCCTCGAACATGAAAGAAGGTGATGGAGCTTCACACGAAAACTAAAAGCCATATAGTTCAATGTTTTGAAAACCGGATTGAACCGGCCAGTTCAACCAGTAAACCGGATTGGAACCGGTTTGATAGTTCTTCCGATTTGACTAAAAAATTAAAAAAACCTGAAAACACCGAGAATCGAAAAAACCGGTTCGATGCCCTGTAGAGTTTACAAAACATTGATATAATCTCAAACTTCAACGGAGTTCAACCACTAAGCTCCCATTCTTTTACAATTTAACTGATTAAGTATAAGAATACTTTTCGTGGCCCGAATATTTTTTGTGACTAGTCTAGTTTTCGGCTTCTAGTTGCTAATAATACACTATAACTCCCAAATTCAAGACAAGACATGCATTATTATACCATTTCAATATTGCTCGTATCTTCCATTGTATTTACTTTTGAATAAAGACAAAGCACAACCATATTTTATTCAAAGTATATGAATTCAATATTGATAATTTAACAATTGTGCAATCATCAATAGTGATTCTCTTCTATTCGAAAAGATTATTGTTTGATTGGTTTTTTTTAGAAAATGAATGATTCGGGAATGTTGGTAGAATCACGAGTTATTCAACACATTTTTTTATGGAATTTACCAATCATTAACTTCTTGATTACAAGAATCATTTTCAATAAACAATAAAAATTGTTTGCCAATAATGTATATATACACAACAAAGCTAATTAAAAAGTTGTATCAATGATTGTATTGGATACTAAATCATAGAATGCAAATCATTTAAAATCAATGCCATGCATATATATATTATGCTAAGTTTCAACTAGTTTATAATACATATTTTTTAAATCTATATTATTTTAAGAGTTCACATTTCCAATTTGGGATATTTTATAGCTCATATTTTCATGCATCACAAAATTTACATGAGCATGATTACCACAGTAATTACAAAGGTAAACTAGGACCCTAAAATATGAATCATAATTTATTGCATTTTTATGAATATACCATGCCGTTGACCATAAATAAAAACTTTATCCTATTGTTTTAATAAAGTTCCTCTTGGAATTGTTTCTGGGGTAGAATAGAAGATGCCAAGGGGAAAAGAACGACGACTGCTATATTACTGTTAGAAAGGAAATTAAACAACCTTTTTTTTTTTCCTTAACGAGTTTACTTTTTGTTGTTTTGAAGGTACTTTGGATGTAAAAGGGTGGGATATATTTTTGAGTAAGATGGCAATGAAACTATATGCTGAAGTAAGTTTACTTCTACAAATAATTCACTAATCAAAGACATATATTCATGTCCTTGAGGCACCACTAAACGTATATGCTAAATTTTACGCTACATATAGTTCAAGGCGTCAAGGGAGTAAACTTTAATTTACGTATGTTAATGAGCAGATAATTGTATATATTAATTATATTATAGATTTGGTAATTATGGTGCTGGTTATCGAGCAGGTCTTTTATACGAACCGACACAACTGAAGGTCTTTTAGATGAACTATCACTATAAGATTTGTAGGTGTGTTACCTAGCATAAAAAGAACAGGTAAAGAAAGTGTTGGTAAAAACTATTGTTGTACAAAAAAATGTGGACATAGATCATCCTAGATTTTAACATTATTGCGGCGCAATTTTCTTCTTTTTAAAAATACAAGGATAAAACCAAAAGTCAATACCTGATAATCACAGTTTTTATCAAGGTTATAAATAGCGTGAAGCGCGGCGTAGCGGCATAGCCAAGCCTCAAGCTTTAGCGTGAGGCGTTGCGTCATAGCGTTTTTAAGGCGTGATTCAAAGCGGCAAAAAATATTTATAGAGTTGTCAATATTAGTTAGCTAATACGCTTAAAACTCAGTTATGGATTTACTAAGCCCGAATAAATACTTGTAAATAAGCTCAAGTCCAATAAATCTCTTTAAAAAAAATTAAAAAAAAAATAAAATCTTAAAAGCTTCAAAAAATGGCGCCACACCTTGCGCTATAGCGCGCTTTATCACGCCTTATCACGCTTTGTTGCACGCTACGCCTAAAGATGACGCCTTGACCTGTTTTGTAACGTGGAGGCCACGCCTCACGCTATGGCGCCGCTATAGTGGCGCTATAGCGCGCTATTTAGAACCCTGGTTTTTATCAATCAAGTGTGGTTAAAAAAGCAAGAGTTTCATTATACTTTTGAAAACAGTCAGTAGTAACACTTTTTTTTTTGCATTAAACAGTGTCACTAAAACATTTTCGAGAAGGCCATAAACATTGTATATGTTAGCACGGAACAGATCAGGGTGGGTTTCGGGATACTCATGGATTGTTGCGACGTATTTCTAATTCTTGTAAAAATCTCCATTTTTGTTAAATTCGTCAATTTAAAAAGTTGTGCTTCGATTCTTGTATAATTTTTCTAAGTATTTTTGATAAATTCTTGTTTTGATTCTGTCCCATTTGTTTGTGTGCTGTAACGAAAATCACACCATTCCTTGATTGAAAATAAGGTAGGGGGAGATACAGTTCAAAGTTCAAACGTACCTCATTCCATTGTTCACTAACCCGATAAGAGGATTAAGAGCACAAGGTTTGGTGCCATAGAGTTAAGCCATAACACTACGCCACGTCAGCGGCACATCAACTTTAACATTTCAACCTTAACTTCAAAAAAACACTCCTTATCATAACTCAACATAACACTAGATTTTGGGCTCCTTAACGCATCGTTATGGTGTTAACGCATGCCTTAAAACAAGGCCTTAACGCTTGAAGGCGGTGTGGTAACTCAACCTTAATGCAAGCAAAGTTATCCCATAAGTCAACTGCAATGTTACCATACCCAATGCTGTAAGAATACTAAGTTTACCAAAAAAGATAAAGATACTAAAATAGTGAGCTTAAATATGACCTACTTGGATTAATTGGATCACTGTTTCCACATCTGCTTGTACTCTTCCTATGTACATTGTTGCTTCTTATTTGTCACGGAGGTTATAAAGATATACCAAGTTCACCCCAAAAGAAATGCGGTACAAACTTAAGTGTTGAATATCCAATTTAAGTCACGGACAAGAGTTGTTCTGAGTAGGGTTCAGACTAGTACAATTTCATTAACGTCAAATCTTCTCAATATCTTTAGGTAGGACTCTATTATTCGATATAATTATAGAACTCTTTTGCTCTCAAGGTACAAACCATTATAGTAACTTTAGCAAGACACGCTATGTATATATATATCATGTATGAAAAATGTAACATACATATATGTAAGTCGGACAAATTCAATCAATTATGGAAATTAACTTGACCCCAATAAAAGGACACGAAAAGGGTTTACCCATGTCTTTCACTTTATAAATAGATTTTTACGAGAGGTGGTACGTACACATGCATAAACTGTTGGTTATTATGGTGTTTCTGTGTTCCAGATTAGGGTTAAGATAATCAATGAGTACCGGATATTTACTTGAAATCGTGGTATCACTTTCCAATAGAAACTATTCGNAGAAGACATCAAATGGAATAAGTATCTCCAATCACCATTTATGTTTGGAGGTGCTACACTCCAGAGTCGGGTTTTGTGTAATGAGACAAAACCCGACTTGGGAATGAGTATAAATATGAATATGAACATAAATAATGAGTTATATGGGAATCATGAAGGTGTGGATACATACAACAAGCAATTACAAAGGATTTGTGCAAGCTATGGACAATTTACATAGAATTTCAAGCATACAAAGGAAATTAAATTTGTTCTAATTCAAAATCATAACAGGTGTGTTTGTATTTTTTTATATTTTTATACTGTTTTTTCTTATTTTTTCTTTTTTAATTTCTACTTTTAGGTTTCTTTTTAAAGTCGTGTAAATAGGTTCCGATTACAAGATTTCATAATTTATTTATTTTTATTTTTGTGCTTCAAAGTTTGAACCAAAGTTTCGTTGGCATTTTGTGTTTATTGTTATTACTATTGTAGCTATATTTGGTTTCGGGAAACCATGTCTCGATCATCTGGCAAATTAATTTCTCTGTCTTAAGTCTGCCTCGCTTATACATGTTCAAGCCGGGTAAATCTCTCTTTCAATTAATGAGAGGTTGCTATAACCACTTTAGATTTCTTTATATAAAGCGTTGTTTCAACTTAAAATATCTCACACAGTTATTGATAATAGTAACAAACTATTTGACAAGTTGGTAACTGGTTGTTGCTGTTGTGAATATTGCTATTGCCTGCTAGTACTGTTACTTGAAAACAATTACTCGTATCATCTTGTATTTATTTAAAGAAAATGTCATTAATGGTTGGTTGTTAGTTGATTATTAAATACGTAATAATAATTTTTTCAGAAAATATAGTTCAAATTTTGTTGTCAATGCTTCATGGATTGTTAATTACTCTTACGTAGGAGTTCATCTAGTGATACTTCAAATTTCATTGAGAGTTAGTAAAGTAAGATTTGTTGAAAGGTGTTCTATTATACAGTTATGTTGAAATAAGAAGAAAAATTTTAATGAGAAATGTGAGAACAAATCACAAGCATACATTTCAGATGCATTTATAAAAATATATGCATCTCCCCAGTGGCGGATATAAAGGGCGGTCAAAGGGGGCATGTGCCTCTTTAACAAAAAAAATAAAATAAAAAAATTGTAGTGTAAAATTTCTAAAACATTTTTTTTTTTTTAATTTGCCTCCCTTAATAACTAATTTGTAGTGTGCCCCCTCGAAGAAAACTTTCTAGATCCGCCCTGCATCTCCTCTCAAAATTATCACTCTTGATTGAAATATATGGCTAGAAATTATTCTTATTCATCTCATTTTAGTTTTTCTTATCACCGGTTTCTTACTCATACATACTTTTTTCACTCAAATGCCTCAAAAGTTTACTCTTTGTGTGATGCGTGGTTTTGTAACCTTACAACAGGTTTTACCTCTCGAGGGATCTCAAGAGGCTTACAACCCCACCAGGCAGTGTACCTGACCGATGTAGTATAGGATAGTGGTAAGTACGGGGGATTGATCGTTCTCTCACAGGGAATAATGTTCGTTAGGATAGAAAAGCTAATCTAATAGGTCTAAAGGTGGAAGGAAGATTCTTTTTGTATTTTTATATTTTTTAGAAAGCAAGTAAAATCTCGGTTTTTAGAGGAATGGCGGAATTAGTTGCTAGTCAACTAACCCAAGTTTACTACTTTTGCAAATTAAAATAAAATAAATATCTAAACTATTGTGGTTGTGAAAACAATATGGAGAAAATTGTGTTTACTTAGATTTCATTACTCCCTAACTATCTTTTACCGGTTAATTGATATGTGTGTTACTTGTGTGGATGAAGGGTGTATTCCTAATAACTCATGGAGTGGCATACATATCTCTCCAATTCTATGAGCTCTTATCTCGCCCTATGCCATGCACGGCACAACCATAGGGGTTGTAAACAGTGGCTCATGCGTTAAATACTACCTTAATAGCCTAGTATGCCTCGACTACATGTTTCCCAAGACGTTCAAGCACGTTACCATAAAGGAGGTTGGCCAGTTTTCTTGAGCCTAACATCGATGAAACAATCATCCCAACAAACAACAACACACACCAATTAACCAATAATTAATAGTTAGGTTTCATTAGATCTAAGCAAACACTAGAGAATTTAGCTACTCATGTTAATTGAAAGACAAGCAAGATAGATAGACAACCAACACATAGACATATTGATTGAATTAAAGTGAAGACTTATCTTTAATTAAGCACTAGGGTTCCAAGGGTTGGAAACCCTAAAAGTCACAGAAAATTCGTCTTTAGGGTTTGCCCTAAAAGTTCTCCACAAAGTTCCACACATAATGAATGAAAATTTGGAAAATATATATAGAAAATAAGTTCGGACGGCGTCAGCTTATAGGGCCTGACGCCGTCAGCTCGCCGCCATTAGGGTTCTCGGATGGCCTAGATCCATTTGGGACGTGGTCAGCTTGTAAAACTCTCTGGGCCGTCTCTCTTTAACTTAACACGTGACGGCCTACATCTTCTAGCACCTGACGCCGTCAGGTGTAAATTTTTGAAATCTTTCTGGCCTGTCGTTTGATAATTGAATTCCACTCTTTTGTCATCCTTACTGACGGCGTCACCTTGTGACTCCTGACGCCGTCAGGTTGTAAAATCCTGCTTCTTTGAGACTTTGTCGTTTTCATCACTTTTATGCTCCAAAAACGTCCAAATGTGCATGTTTTCCAGAATTCCTCTCAAAAGTACCTAAAATGACAAAAGGAACGATTTAGGGCAATATTTGATCACATTTATACGAATTAGGGCTTAAATGACCCCCTAAAAGCGTAACACTTTTCGTCTCATCATTGTGTTTTCATGCTTTTATAAAAAAAATCTTTCGAAAAAACCCTTTCTTGTACCTTTTTTACTCTTCTTCTTACATTTCACACATTATAGCCGATTAAAGCCTCAATATCTCTAATCTTGATATGTTTTACGTTCTAATAATAAAACCGGTCAACCTACAATACTTTCCTCTTTAATTTGATATCAATTTCGACATTGTTTAAAATTATATTTCGAAAACTCAAAATGAAATTGATAACCCACGAACTTTTGCGAAACTTTGACGACTTTCCGCGATGGTTGCGATATGATAGTATTTGCCAGCATTTCCTTCAACTTGCTATGGTGCCTGAATAAACTATCACATCCAGTGGGGGAACTTGAACATTTTTTTGGAGGAGACCGAATTTATTTTAGGAGGGCCGAATCAGAGATTTGTTTGTAACCTCAACTAAATTACCCCATAAACCTATAATATTTACACTATGTGCCGTAAATTTTGAGGGGGCCGGGACCCTCCTGTGCCCCTATATAGTTCCGCCCCTGATCACATCAGTCATGTCAATATCGTCATACATGTGATATACTGCGATGTTGGTGATAAACATTCAGAATTGAATGTTGTCACGTGAATATCACGTGACATTAAATTTCCTTCCCTATATATGTTAAACACTAACCTTACTCCACTCAACGCTCTATCCATGACTAACATTTGTATTTTTTTTAGACATACATGACACCCCTGCCTTTCAACACTATATAGCAATTTTTTCAACATAAGTCTTGTTTCACTTCACGTTGATAGATGGTCGAATCGATAGTCTTATTCCACTTTATCTTCATGACTTGGGTTTAACCTGAGGATCGATCACATATGATTCATAAGAACTTGAGCCCCACTCCTTTGTGATAAGGACCATATGTCAAAACTTCTTAAATCCTCGGTGTCATTGATTTTGAAAGCTGAAGCCGCGTGAGAAAAATATTTTATGCACATATTTCTCATACTATGAAGAAAGTATAAAATAAAGAGTATAGAAGAGTTGTTAGACTATTTCTGTAATTTTATATCGAGAGTATAAGTTGTTTCCTTTTGTAATTTTGTGATTATATATGAGAATATCTTATGTCTTGTCCAGATTATATTTTATGATGAAGATCGTCCTCCTAAACAAAGTCTATTTTAACATAAGAGATAAAATAAAAGGAGTAAAAGTTACTGATGCTAACCGATAACAAATATTCCCAATGAGATAAATTAAAGTTCAACATTCTAAATAAGATATTGATGTATCTTGTCAGTATCGACTGTCACAGTAGAGTTGTGTTGGTGTTTATACATTATAAAACCTATAATTAATATTTAATAGCAGCGGAATAGGTCACCGATAATGGATCCATATTATGTGTATACGATTAATTAAATAACATATGTTATTACCCCTTGTTGCGTGATTGGTTGAACAAACGGAGCAAATCAGTATCTTTCTACACCCTTAGAGACTCACGAAACACCCCTAATCACCAAAGGAGATGATCTCAATAATAATCCCACACTACACTTCCTCGTGTATCACCTGAATGCTAGTTCCTTTTACCCATCATCAAGCACGAACAACCTTCTTGTTTGCTATATGAAAATCGACCAGAAACCCTAAGAGGGTGTTTGAACGATTGGTTTAAGGGAGAGGAGATGAGAGAATATCTTGTGTGATTATTTTCCAAGTTATGAGATTTGTTAAACATAATCCTAATATAAATCAAAGTAAAACTTAGGCAACAAGTTTTGGGCTCTCTCCTCTTTTTCTTCCTGTTGGTCGGCCACCCCAACACCAATATCGGCTTCCCATATTTGCTTTGGGTTATGTCCATTTAACTATATCAAACACTAATTAAATAAGGCTTGTTCGATAATTAGTTAGTCTAACGAACTAATTAACGCTCGTTAAGTGATTGTAATATATTTACTAATATAAATAATATACTTACTATAAAATATATTAAATACAAGATAATTGGTGATACATCGGTGAATACGTGTGTGACCCTATAGGCTCATGTATTTCCAGCCGTATAGTTATTTAATACGATATGAGCATTTTCCAACAAGTTGTTAGTCTACTGTGGAGTCTGTTATGGGTTCAGTTAGGTTGCTGGTAAAATTATTGGAAAAGAATCAGCCGCCTGGTATCGTAGATATTGGTTTACTCACCCCCATAATTATTACATTGGGAAACTAAGTATCGTTGGCTACCGTGTGTATCGCTGACACAGTAGATTTGACATTTTGATTACTCCGAGAGTAATTTACTGTTATGGTTTTAGTCCAAACTAGCATAATCTTTGCGATGTTTCATACACTCCTTTATCATGTGTGCCATGCACGTGACAGTTTCACATATTTTTTTTTCAATAAATATGCTACCTTTTTCTTTTACAATATTTACTTTTTACATACACAAACAATGACTTCCCCATGCAGTTTGTAAAGGTTCAATTTTTGGTAAATAAAAAGGCCTTCATCACTCTATGCTATTAACAAAACATTTGACGACTCTTCTTTAAAAAGAAGGTGTAAGGACCATGACGACAGTTAATTACACATGACGGTAGTTAATAACTTTTATATCATTGTCCTTTTTCTTGGCCTTTCTAAGGACCACGACATATGTTATCTAGGCCTTTTTTTAGCTTAATTTTCTTTTTTTTTCAATGTCCAGTTTATCAATTATAAACATGAAGTATTAATGAAAAATCATGATATATAGTTTGGTTAAGTTTTTATAAGTAATTACGATGCCTGCTATGAGCAATACAAGTAAGATGTTTTAGAAATACACCATAGAGACGATAAAGTAATAGTTAAAACACCAAAGAAATTCTATTACAACACGATTACATAAGATGATAGGCTTTCTAAGATTAAAGTTCGTAAATCCTCTTTGTAAGTTCCTTTATTTTCTCCTCCCACATTACAATTCCCTGATTCCGAATGTTTACTCGTTTGACCAACTCATGTATAGCATCGTCATTTTTTTTGGTTTTCTATATGAGATTGCTTGATTAAGAAGTTATATTGTTGAATCCAAAATATTTCCTTTCTTATGCGCTTCTCCTAAACTTCTTTAGAGATGCTTGCATGTGGGAAGATGTTTGGTGTTGATGTTGTGGACACCATTGATGACGATAGTGGTGGAGATGTAATTCTTGGACGTTTGTTTTTGTTGGAACGATTGTTGGAAAAAGAGGAGGACGCCATGCTTAAACTTTGAAGATTTGGATGATGATTATAAGTCTTAAAAGTGAGAATGACGGTTTGATAATTATATAGTGGAATGCGGTAAAATGAAACGCCGTGACAAAAATGAAACGGCAAAAGGTTCGGTGGATATCGAAACGACGTTAATTATTGCATACAGTATGCAAGAACACACATAGGTGTGCGAAACAAAACATAAAGTAATTATGTTGAGAATAAGATTTTATTAATTAGTTTTATATGACACATAAAAGCATAAAACAATAAATACATTCGTACAACAAAAATACATCAAATCAACAGAAACTACATCGAATTTGTGGCCATACATTAAAACTAAAGAGGACTTAAAATAGATGGGATTAATACACCAGTTGATAGAAAAAACACCAAATTTGTGGATAGTCATTGAATCTAAAGAGGGCTTGAAAATCCTTGAATCAACATCATTTGATATAAATATTATGCAAGTAATGTAGATGGGAAAGACGGTAGAGTAAAACTTCCCAAACCACGTTAAGCGTAAGTTGGAGTGTAAAATCCTTCTACGTTAAGCACAAGTTTGAGTTTGGATTCCTTCTCAAATCTTCTTTATCGCAGGCCCTATCGTTTTTAGGAATGCAGATTTGGAACAAACCTTAAGGCCTACCTCATCCAAACAAAATCAAAAAACGTGGGCGTGCGTAAGGATCCTTGTCATAAACTCTAATTTTCTTCAGGGAATATGGGAGAATGGATAAGGCCGAATCAAACAACAGTCATGTCCACTCTACCTCATGAAAAGTGATTAGGGTAGACAGCCCGAGGCCTCATGGCGTAAAGTAAATGAAGACCTCGAGGTGTCGACTTAGATACGTGTCCAACCTAGCGTAAAGTGATAAAGGCATAGTTTGTAACCATAACATATCCGAACATAGTTTTTTTAACAACTATCTAAAGGAATGTTTATAAAAATTTGTATAAAGATTGGCATAAGTTTTACATAGTATAATTTAGACAGTGCATTGAGAGAATATTTGTATGGAGATTTGCTATCGCAAATGGTATCGATATACCAGGTTTCGCAAAAGATGTGACGTTTGAAGTAAATGACATTAATTATACAATTGCAAGATGTTGCGGTACATATCGCAGTGCATCGATTGGTATATTACTTATATCGATTAGGTTTCAAACATAGCACATCGTTGAGACTATATCGATATATTTTTTTATGAAGATTTTGTCAGTTTCAAGTTTTTCAATGTATGATATAGAGAGAGAATGTGGTCGTAGTATTTTTAGTTTTAGAGCCTATAAAATGATGCACTTTTAAATCATTTAGGTGAAAGAGTATGTATAATTGAAGTGAAAGAGTATGTATAATTGAGCGTCTTTCATCAAATTTTCCATAGTACATACAAATATAATATTTTTTTGGCCGACTATAAATATTCTTGAAGTTTATGTTGTTTCCCCATCTATTCAAGAAAGATGGTATATATTCTTTGTAGAATTTTGATGTGTCTCATGCACTCATGCTATAAGATAAAATGATCGAAGATCAAAGTCTGCCATAACCAATTTAAGAATATACATTTATATGACACCAAGAATTCAAGAATTTTTTTTGCTTTAATATGGGTTTGTCGTTGTCTCACCAATGAATGCGATGGTTTCCATTTTCAACAAGATTTATTTATTTAATAACGATATTGATGGCGTTAGTTTTAGCTAATTTGTTTGCGGTGTGATCTAATTGAAGTCGAACAAATAAGCTAAGGGTAAAAGTCATAAATACATAACGTACTTTCAATTTTGACTCATTATACATAATGTACTTTTTTTATTGTCAAAATGCTTAATTAAGTTTGTGTTTTTTTTCATTACGCATAACTAATAGGATTTGTTAAGAGTACTTTCGTCATTTCTTACGTCTTCATCTCCTACCTCCCACCAGGGAAAAACTGCACTTAGTACTTAGGGCGCACT
>LBNU01007501.1:105006-139909 GCA_014162995.1 Artemisia annua
TCAAATATAGTACACATTACAACTTAACATTGGTCTTTTTTTTTTTTTTTTTTTTTTTTTTTTTTTTTTTTTTTTTTTTTTTTTTTTTTTTTTTTTTTCCTAACGACAATTAACTTAAACTAGCAAGAAGCTAAAAAAGAGTTGAGTACACAGGTTGGATAGAGTGTTACATGCGTCGCTAAACCACTATATCCAATTAAAAGAGTATAGTTTAACATCATTGAAAAGTAGCTCCTTATTCGGCCTCTTGAGAGAGATGAGCATCTTATCTCTGAATCTCCAAAAAGCAAAGGCTAATTTCCTTGATGGCTTATCTAATCATCGATGTCATGCATACGGTCCATTTTTTAATTCTTTGATGATCCTACTGATTATTTTTCTTTCTTAAACAAAGAATATATAATTAGGAAGATTTTTAGCAACTTGATTTTTCTCCAATCACTTGTATCTCTATCAACCGCAGTTTGATATTCGATCATGTCTTATGTATTAATCTAATGGTAAAGTAGAAACTATCTACTCGTTAAGGCTAAAAGAATCACATACACTTTACGTCCAAGTAAGAAATGAATCTATCATCGATGGGCATGAAAATTCCTCCCACTTTATGAAATTAACTCAAACACGTCCACATTTTTACGAGGTTTGGTTACAAATTCTCGATCGTTGTCTCCACGATACACGAAAAAGACCCACATGTTTTTGGATTATGTCATTGCCTGCGTAATTTTTTTTAGTCTAAGTTTTGGAACAGGCCAATATTCCCGTAAAGGCTTCATCATTATAGTTTGGTTGCTTTTCTAAAGATGGTATATATATATTAAAATATTTATTGCTGGTATATATTTAGGTTGGTACGTAGACTTGTGATACTAAAATATCATTGGTTTTAATTTGGATGCTTGGAACAAATTTGCGGTGGTAATGAAACTTTCCTTTTTAGATACATACTCTTCATATTTAAGGAGTCAATTAACTTGATCTCCAACTATCGCGGTACTGATATTTAAATACATGTAGCCCTATTTTCGGTATATATTCATGCATGTATTGTTCGGAGGCCGGCCATAGGCTTCTCACTGGAGATGACTGATTTTAGTGGCTCTTATCTTTGCAATATCCAGGGGTCTAGTCTAAGTATATGATCATAAGTATATAAATGATTATATAATCTTATATGGTAAATCAAACGAGAAATGAAAGTAGATGCTAACACAAACCCTCTTTTACCTCTTTTTCTCTAGCAGTTAATTGTGGCACATAAACTCCGTATTCCCTCTCTATTTGAATCAAAGAAGTAAGGAATAACACTCGAAAGGCTCATTCAGCAATCCACTCAGGAAGGAGAGTCTCTGTTCGCTTTAGTATCCGTATTATTTTTCTTACAATATTTCTCTCAGCAATCTGCTTAGGAGATCGAATCTCCATTCACTTTGAAAAACATGTTCATTTTCTTACAAAGTTCTAAAGTTCTCCCTTAGGGTACGTTCTCATCAAACAAATGAGTGGACGTACAATTTGCTTATAATTCGCAGAAGAAAACAGACAAAGGACACCGACGATGAATGTGATATGAGCTAGCTAGCAAAAGAAAACGACATGAGCTAACGAAAACAAAGAAGAAAATTAAGAAATAGGACATGAAACATGAATGGTAGGGTTGAACCTTCGTCGGCACCTTCCCCACGTGCATGCATATATGTGATTCTTCGAATAATTTTCTTCATGAATGTATTTATGTTCAATTAAGAAATAGTTGGAGCCATGTGAAGCAAATTATTGAGGCCTTATTCTCATACCCTACAACCATTAAGAAACAAACACCATTCAGGATATGACTGCTATAGAAAAAAAATGCAATAATGCATGTATTTCGTTTTAAATTAACTAATCCTAAAGGTTTCATTTTTTATAGTCAAGATACCATACGGGCGAAGATGAATTTTTTGTTGTCAGGATTAGGCTTTAGTTTCTAAGAAATTAAGAATTGATTCTTTTCCAAAAAATAAATATAAAGGTGAGCCGACAGACATGTCCTTTGAAACCAACTATAAAAAAACCCTCTCTTTTATTACAGTAACATTATTTAATTCAAAACGGGGCGGCAATTTTTGATCCGACAAGAAATCCAATCTGCGAGCGACGCGAAAATTAACAGGTTTGAGTTGAATCTAAATAGGTTTTGAGTCGGGTTCGAGTTGACTCATCTAACCCGTTTATTAAACAGGTCAGTTCGGGTTGGGAATAAGTTATACTGGTTGACCCGCCAACCCGTTAAGATTTTTTCTTAAATTAAAAATTATATATATTTTATTATACGGGTTAAACAGATTAAATTGGTCGACCCACAAACCCGTTTAACCCATGTAATGTGTCAACTTGTTTAGATAAACAGATTAAATGCGTCAACCAGAAACCCGTTTAACCTATTTAACTCGTGTAACCTATTTAACTGCCAACGCGTATATATACAACTGGTTAAATATGTCGTGTTCGGTTTATGTGTGAACAGATTAAGGTTGACATTGCTCACCTGATTATTTAAACGGGTCAAGTTCATGATGAGATTTTCTAACTTATGAACCTTCCAACCCAAACCTCACCCGAATTGCCACATTATATATTGTCACATTATCCGTCAAAAGCGGTTATATACTTTCTCCATACAAATATACTACATATAATTTAAGGATGTGTATTAATATCACATGTATAGTCACATCCGAGTGGTCATAGCGAACCTTCTCATCGTCATGTACTAGATAGATTGATATTTCGCCAACTAATTCATGATGTGAACAATCATGACCAAGTGAGAGAATGTTAAAAAATACTTGATTGACTTGTACGATTTTTCTTTTTATGAACAGATGTACGATTTTTGTTTGAAGACAACTTTTTACGCCCTTGGTACGACATATCGTCTTACGCTATTCGACATATATTTCTGCATGATAGAGATATTCTTTTAAATTTAAGTTGAACATGAGTTCATGTTAACGATTTTTTGAGTGAGATTGTGAATTTAAGTATAATATAAGTGATATATTAAAAGGCCAACATTTTTTTTTCTAACAAAACATCAAAATGACTTATCATGTTCAATTTAAACTTTAGAAGATCTCAGTCCATATCTGCAATATAATATATACTCACATAAAGCTACGTCAAAATTTGTTGCTGACGACTAATACAATGGTAGGACGCATATTACATATAATTTATACGCATATTGCGCTATGCCAAATTTACAGATTTAGTGATATTTGGGATGATATATGTCGTCGCCAAGAGTCTTGGTCTCGAAAAGTCATAATTCTTGTAGTGTGTCGATACAAGACTGTTATTATATTTAAAACACGCATTAGGATCGCTACAAGAAAGCAATCATTTAGCGTCGTTATTAGTCACACAAGACATGATATCGCAAACTATGTAACTAATAGCAACAAGTATAGTGACGTGCATGTCGCCAACGTCATTACTTGAGTCGCAAGTAAGTCCGTGTCTCAAAATAAGCCGCTAGACATGTCGCTAATTTGCTATGTCTAAAAAGCACACCGCTAGCAATGTCGCTACGATCGCGACGTCTTGGACCAAATTGCTAACTACTTCTATGATAGTGCGACACCTAAAAACATGCCGTTGTTGATGTCGCAAATTTTGTGACCTCTATAAACAAGACGTTATTGGAGTCACTATATTTTACGTCGTCCAACAAACGGGGCTAGCTTTGTCGCTAATTCATGAGGTTTGAATATGCTACGTATAACTCATTAACATTTTTTAACAAAGTTAAAACTTATTTATGTAATCACGTTAATATTTTTGTTGTTTAACAAAAATTAACTTAAGTGGGCTATTGTAATTGGTCCAAAAATAAGTAAATGGGCTAGTGTCATTCGGATATATAACAAAAAAGCTGGTCACCTCTTTTACTCCCAAATTCTTTTCAACAATATGATATTAAATTAAACGTTGTTAAAAAAAAATAGGTAAACGCTATAAAATAATAACATACTTTCATAAATGATTCATTGTGAATAACCAACCTCAAAACGACTCATTATGACCAATCGAAAACCGGTGTTAGTCGGTTATTTTGACTTGGTAATTCGCTGTTGCCGGTTAGCGTGTTTATGTTTTTTTTTACAACTTTAGTCCTAGTGGATACTTAGTACATTCACCACACATCCTTTTCCCGCCAAAACACTCACTTACTCTTCTCTACCTACCAAAATTGATCATTTTTAAACATTCTCCTCACACGCTCCTCACACTCCTCAGTCCTTACATACCCCTCACAAACCTACCCATATTTATGCAAAAAAAACATCATAACAATGGCAGACAAGGACTGGAGTAATTTTTTTTAACGGATGATATGGTACTGTATGTTCAGTTTAAGTATGGGGACATGTTGAAAGAAAGTGATGAAATATCTGATGAGATATTTGAAGATTTATGGAGATATGTGCACAATGATCCTGAAATGGTGAAAGGTTAGTGCATTGTCTGTATTTGTGAGATTGACATATTAAGTTTAGCAGTCAAATGTGACCCTAAATAAGCCCTTTTTTTTTTTTTTTTTTTTTTTTTTTTTTTTTTTTTTTTTTTTTTTTTTTGGGCAAAAAACCCAATTAATGGTAGATTCGGGAAAAAAAGCAAGGATTATAGCAAACTAAAAGTAATGGATGATATGATTGAGTATGTTATGGCTAAATATGAGAATAAGTGGGATATAGATGATGCAATTGATGATGTTATACTTGAAGACTCATGGCAAAAACATAGGCAGCATCAAGACCTTCTCTTTCACCAACAGTGAATGTTTCAAACTGTTGCTTCAATAAGTTCATATGCATCTTCTTTGAAGCATCATTACCTCCAAATCTTGTCTTGATAGCAGCCCATAATTGCTTTGCATCCTTAGCATCATGAAACTTGAGTAGGTGACCATCAGGAATAGCATACAACAGTATGTTGAGAGCCTTGTCTTGATTCCTCTTTGTAGCTGCTGGTAAGGTAGGTTTAGGTGGTTCAGGTTGTCCAGGAACTTTCACAGGTTCTTCAAGAACAACATTACCATTGACAATCACATCCCATAAAGCATGGTCTGTAATAGCAATGTACTGCCTCATCTTCATGCTCCAGAGATCATACTCTCCCTTCTTGATGATAGGAATTCTGAGTGAGGTGATGGATGGGATTGGTGCAGCTTCAGTCGACATCTTGTAGGGGTGTGAAGGTAAATCGGTTTTAAGGTTTTAAGAGTTTCTTCTTAATCAGAGTTTCCATACAAGCTCTGATACCACTTGTTGGATCGATATACTCTGACCAAACTAACTATGTAGCTTGTAAGGGTTTAGTAAACTTAGATAAATCCTAAACTACTAACAATGAAACACTGATATAACTCTGTTAAGTATGCGGAATCTACTTCAATAAAGCTAAGAAGAATAACTTTGAACTTCAACGATTATATTAAAACCAAACCTTGAACCTACTTATATTACAGATTCACTAACAACCCTAATCGCTAAATATTGAACTTGCATGTATGTATTCGTATTCTTTTTCGTGTATCTCTAATGCCAACCTAGGGATCCTTTTATAGGCAGAAGGAAAACCCTAGTCGGTTTACAATACTTGTACGACAAGTAAACTAATTCTAAACTAATTCTAATCTAAGAATATTCTAGAATTACATAATAATCCTTAAACGTTTTGCATGTTAGTCCTTTATCATAGCAGTCCTTTGGTGAGCAGTACTTTGACTTTCTTCATTAAGCAGTACTTTGACTTTCTTTATAAGAGCAGTACTTTAACTTTCAGCAGCATTTTGACTTTATAACCCAACACCCCTTAAAAGTTGCATAGGGCAACTAGCCAAAGGCGGAATTTTTTTTAAGGTCAAAAATGCCCAACGATTGGGCAACTTGGCCATTTTAATAATTATCCCTATTTAGAATTTAACAACCAAAATTTTATTAATTACCATTTCTTTTTTATTTATTTTATTTTATTTTTTTACAAAATCGACATATGTGGTTTTATATATATATTTCATGTTGTATGAAATTTAGATGAATTTAACCAAATTGTTTCAATTTGACTTTCTATTGGTTATGAGATGACTTCATATCTCTTGCGTGACAAAATCAAGCTCTCGTTGGCTCGACTGAAAATTCTCAAAGATTTAATCGTTCATTTTGTATGTTCTCTTATTAGACAAGAGATTATAAATCACAAATTGATTACTGGTAAGTAAACTTTTGTGTTAAATTTTTCACATATTAATACAATTTTGATCATTCGAATTTTGAGGTAAAAGTATGCATAATTTAATACTCCATCCGTCCCAATGTAACAGGGAAAATTCTCTTTTTGTCCCAAAAATATTGTTCATCACTCAAAATTAAAGTTGAAATAGTTTAAGTTTACTATTTTAGCTCTAATCAAAATTATGTTTTGCAAAACTAGTGGAAATTATTAATTAGTTGTCAAAGGGTAAAATTGTCTTGTCGCTGCTTTTAAAAAAATTCAAAGAGGTTATAATTTTGAGACGGAGAATTGGAGAAAAGAGAAAGTATATATCTAGAAGCTTGCCGTGACCCATATGTATAAGATTTTTTATTTAATTTTATTATTGGATAACATTAATATCATCTAAGTAGGGTTCCAAAGTACGACGACCTACTATTTCAAATACCACTCTACTAGTAACTCAACAACTTGAATAAGTTTAATAGGGTAGATCATCAAATAAATATGCTTTTGACCCTTTAATTTGCTTTATGATTGGTTCTTACTATGATAGTTGCTACTGAATCCAAGCAATTGCATTAAACTAAACCCAAGTGAGTCTCATAAACATCATTTTCAGTCCTATATTAAAAGGTGCTAAGCATATGTTTCTTGACTTAGGTTATATATAATCGTGTTGGATGTACAAATTGACAAGTTGATATGTTTTTTACACCAAACATACAATATATATAATCGTGCTGGATGTGCAAATTGACATATATAGTCGATTGATATACGTACTATCTATCACGAAGGACGACAGTAACTCATTGTTTGTGTTATTGCAGTTGCCGTTGGCCTAAAGACGATGTCTAAGGTAATGCTTCTAGTATAGCACTTCATATGCTACGTTTTAATTATCTTTACATCATTGCTAATGATATGAAAGTATATCGATCATTTGTCAGAAAATAGAGCTGAAAGTGAACATGCATTCTCAAGCATGCAAGACGAAAGTGCTAAAGGCCGTGACGAAAGTAGTAGGTATCGATGAAGTATCAGCGGATTTAGAGAAACAAATTTTGATCGTAATTGGAGATGTTGATCCGGTGTGTGTTGTGGCTCGTGTTAGAAAGATTGGAAAGATAGCAGAAATCGTAAGCGTTGGACCACCCAAGAAACCCGATCCTCCTAAACCTAATCCTGAAGCTTGCAAAGATCTTTGCCAAATAATTTACCCGAATCCATGGCCTGTTTGTAATGATGTCTATGGTCCTGTTATGGTTGGATATCCACAATCATGTGATCGTGGAGGGTGCTATATACTTTGATATGAACATGCAACCAGTTTTACATATATTTGTTGTTAAAATTTCTTATATAATGAATGTAATTATACTAGTTTCGACTTTTGCATGTGTTGTTTATTTAGTTTGTAAAAGAATAATGAGTGCTATTATATATATTCGACATAAATATAAATTTAACTTTACCATTTCACTGTAGTTGTTGAACACATAACTTTTTTTCCTGAACGGAAGATTGAGATAAAATATAGAGATAGCAAGAAGCTAGATAGAGATTACAAAGAGATAAGGGCGTTATGACTTATGAGGTTCAGAAAACCACTCGATCAATTACAAAAAATCTTCCTCCAATTATATGTCATGAGTTTAAGGTCATTAAAGATGAGATCTTTTTTTATTTAGATCTCTTTTTTTGTTGGTGCAAAGGGTGAATATATTTATATTAATACCAAACAAATTACAAGATTTTGACAATTCACTAGAATGGACATTGTGTTTAGATCTCTTTGTCCCAAACACAAATTCATTTTTAAAACGCCAAAGTATCCACAGCATAGAACGAAGAACCACCACTTAAAAAATGGGATATAGCTAGAGATGAATGAAGGTCCGCTTGATCCGCTAGGGTGGTGATGTCTTAATTGGATGAGACTTGGAGGTTTTGAATATTCCACCACTTAAATACAGTAAGCCACGTCTCACATGCAAACGGGCATCAAACAAATATATGTGACTCCGTTTCGATCTCTTTATCACAAACTTGGCTGGTACTTACTATATTTTTTTTGTTTCAAGCACTAAATAGTTTATCCTTAGCATAAACCTACGTGAATCCAACCCGAATAAAGGTATCGCAAAAAATAAAAATAAGAACTTGTCGAACAAAAGAATGTTACATTCACAAAAAGTTTATAAAATTATATCCGCACAATGACTTGACAATTAAATGTAGAGGGTAAAAAGAAGAAAGAAAGATTATGATGCAATATGATATGATCACTATACTTGCATGCTAACTCATTGTGTGAGTTTTGTAAACTCTTTGTTGACGGATTATTGCTCAGGTTTGAATATCCTCGAGATGTTATCAGGTTACGGAAAACATTGGATCTTAATTTAATTTGCACTTAAGTTTCACGTGCATTGGCTGCTTATTTGCATACTTGCATACTTGGATGGGTGATAAGTATTTTTGAGGGGCTTCGACAGCATGGTTTAGTTTAGTGTTCGCAATTCCAAGTTTCTTCATATGTACGTTCGCATTCAGATTATGGTTCATTGGTGTGATGTCTCTTTTTCAAGTTGTTGCTAAAGTGTAGTTCTTCTATACTTTTGCAATACATGAAAAAAGCACCTTATAAGGAACATGATCAGTAGGGATACAAGATATTCGCCAGCCATAGTCGTAAAACAGATTTTCTTTTACTACGGTTCAAAATCCAACAAAAAGAGTGCGGAATCTATTCTTTGAGATGGTCCATGGATGATTTGTGGAATTCCTATATTTCTTAATAAGTGATCAACCTTGGTATTTTGAAAGAAGATTTGTCTTGTGGGTGAAGCTCCATGATGTTCCTTTGGTTGCATATACTTCGGATGGGTTGAGCTTGATCACCTTTAAGATTGGTACTCCTATGATTCTTGACTCGTATACGAATAATATGTTTTGGATTCATGGGGGAGGATCAGCTATGCTAGAGCCTTGATTGAAATGAATGCGCCTAATGAGTTTCGTGATAATCTGGTGTTTGCGTTCCAAAGCTTAATGGAAGTGCTATACGAAAGAGTCTATTCGCATCGAATATAAATGGGAACCCCTCGTTGTGGTACATGTTTGTTATATGGCCGTTCTCTTGATGATATTCCCAAAGGTGCTCCTAAACGTGTGGTAAATGTGATTGATAAAGGCAAGGGTCAGATTTCGGGTGTATCAAAGAGGGTTTTGAATGATTGTTTTACTTTAGTGAAGCGAAAAGGAGCTAATCCTAAGAGGGTTCACAGGTATCTATGAACAAGAAAGTTGAATATAGGCCGATTGCGAAACTACAAACTCTACTACCAAGGCTACTATTCTAAGAAAAAAACACAAATGAGGCTTTTACATCGAGTCATCCTAAAAAGGATGCTAATGTGGTGAATACCTCAAATGTGCTTGCTGCTCTAAGTAATATTGACCCTTCATGTGTTTCGAATATTACACCTTCTATTGATGAGGGTTACATTATGAGCAAGGATAAAGATGATAAAAAGGTTGATGATCTAGATAATGCAGATAGTGATGATGATAAAGTATTCGAGGTCTACAATGAAACTGCTAGTTTTATGGCATCTACGAGTTCCAACGTTAATGAAGTTTCTAAAAGTGGCAGTGGAGTGGGTAAGAAGAACTTATATGAGTAATGGAAGGAGGAGACCTATGATGAAGACCCATATGATGATGATGATTTTGATGATTGTAGTTTGACTAATGCCGAAACGGAGTTTGCTAACGCATTTGACATTAGTCTCTATGGTCATCTTAAATAGGGTTTATTTTAGGTCTCATAAGTTTGGCATGTCACTCTTATGCTAGGTTTTGTGTCAAGCAGACAGTAGAAACGTTTATTTTGGTTGTTTGGGCTGAGATGTGGGATTAACCTGCATTCGTTGTACTTAATTGTTTTTTGGCAAATTAAATTTTCCAGGGGTAACTCTTTACCAAAAAAAAAGTAACTTAAATATTTCAAATTTTCGAATCATTTTTTTAATTTTAAATCTACAGCGATGACATCGTGGTCGCAAAAGGTTTGGCGGAAGGCTTTCGTTTCGGAGGAAAATTTTCATTTGACCAGTACTAAAAGACTTCACCATCGTCAAACCTATAGCCACGACTATGTCGTCGCTATAGGCAAAATCAAGGTCAAAGATATAACACGAGCCCTTTTTGTCTTCTAGCGAACCTTTAGCAACGACATGTCGTCGTTAAAAGTTTTGGTCAAAGACGGAGTTATAAAACTGAGATTTCCGTTGTTTAGTGGACTTATTGCGACGACGTTGGTTGTCGCTAAAAACTCCCCGTCTCGAGAAGTCAAAACTGGAGCTAGCAAGTCCCAACATGGCATCATAATTGTTGATATTATATTCGGCCTCAAAACCTTAAAATTGAGGTAAAGCACAGAAAGCCCATTTGTTGGCCCAAAAAGTATTTTCAATACTGTGTGTTACAACATGCAGTATCAATATAACGACCTAAGCAAAGCATATGCTTACATACCAACCATGACATAGGCTATGATGATCAATATGAACAACTCAATACAACATATATATTTATATAGCTTCAATTTCATCAAAGAATGAAGCAAGTTCCACCATCACATGGTTGTGGATGTCCAACGACAATGCCAGCCGGATAGAAACCATTGTAACAAGGGGGAGGAGGAGGAGGAGGGCAGAATATCGCACAAGGATCTGTCTTTGGTTTGTCATCGGGTTTCTTAGGTGGTCCAACACTTACCATTTGTGCTGTTTTCCCAATTTTTCTAACACGTTTTACAACACACACAGGATCAACATCTCCTATTACAACTAACATTTCCTTCTCTAGATTCACTGACACTTCATTGATGCCAGATAGTTTTGTTACCGCCTTTAGTACTTCTGTCTTGCATTTTTCACAATGCATGTTCACTTTCACTTCTATTTTCTGAAACATATATAAAATTAGTGAGATCACATCATCTTACATTAGAATAAATAATATATATATTAAGCAGGCGGTATACATTAATTCCTGTGAAATATTTTAAATCATTGATGTAACATACTAACATACTGTATTAAATTTTCAGAAGGTTAGTTGAGGAGCTTCATTTGAGGAATTATTCATCAAAATCAGTTGACGATGAAACACATTGTTGACTTTGTTAGCAGACAAAACGCCGGTGCATCATGTAAATATACTACAAGAATCGGGCCTTTTAGCCACGACACAAAGTCAAAGATTGATATTCGCTTATTTTGTCGTTTAATGGCTTTTTGGCGACGACTTACATCGTGGCTAGAATCCCCGATTCTTGTAGTATAATGCACGATATGTGAAGCGTCCAATGATGGTTGCCTGACACTTTCAGGGTGCCAAACCTATTCATTTCACCATACAAATGGTCCATAACTAGCCAGCTCAAAAATATGGGTGCAAACCAGACTATAAATAAACGAACAAAACACCCTAACGAAGTAACTAGAAATTATTTTGTTTTGATAGTGATACCATGTCTCTGTACACATGACCAACTTGATTTTCGCTCAAATAGGCGTTAACCTAATTAAGATCTTCTCCATCTGTGCACATACATGTAGCGAGATTCGAGAGGCTGGTTATCATCACAGCCAATGGCGTATATACTTCACCTTTTTGCGAGTTGCTATCCAGGGGTTCATGCATACAAACCCCTCCATATAAAGCAAAAAGAAAATATATCCTTAATATAGGATGGATATAAATAATTCCAAAAGAATATGGTATTCATTTGCAAATTCAGTTTTACTCTTTACACAAAACTAAGCAATTAATGGCTACACACATTCATATTTTGCAAATTAAATACAAAGTTATGATTTTTGATCTTTATTTTTGCCACAAATGATTAATTCGTTTAGTTCATGGTGCCCATATAGTCACACAATTTATAGGTTATATATGGTTACGAATCCTATTAATTACAAAGACTCGGAGGCATGTGCGTGAGAGACTAGAGTGATTTAAAATGCATACTGAATGAACATCAAAACNTTGTGTTATTGCAGTTGCCGTTGGCCTAAAGACGATGTCTAAGGTAATGCTTCTAGTATAGCACTTCATATGCTACGTTTTAATTATCTTTACATCATTGCTAATGATATGAAAGTATATCGATCATTTGTCAGAAAATACAGCTGAAAGTGAACATGCATTCTCAAGCATGCAAGACGAAAGTGCTAAAGGCCGTGACGAAAGTAGTAGGTATCGATGAAGTATCAGCGGATTTAGAGAAACAAATTTTGATCGTAATTGGAGATGTTGATCCGGTGTGTGTTGTGGCTCGTGTTAGAAAGATTGGAAAGATAGCAGAAATCGTAAGCGTTGGACCACCCAAGAAACCCGATCCTCCTAAACCTAATCCTGAAGCTTGCAAAGATCTATGCCAAATAATTTACCCGAATCCATGGCCTGTTTGTAATGATGTCTATGGTCCTGTTATGGTTGGATATCCACAATCATGTGATCGTGGAGGGTGCTATATACTTTGATATGAACATGCAACCAGTTTTACATATATTTGTTGTTAAAATTTCTTATATAATGAATGTAATTATACTAGTTTCGACTTTTGCATGTGATGTTTATTTAGTTTGTAAAAGAATAATGAGTGCTATTATATTCGACATAAATATAAATTTAACTTTACCATTTCACTGTAGTTGTTGAACACATAACTTTTTTTCCTGAACGGAAAATTGAGATAAAATATAGAGATAGCAAGAAGCTAGATAGAGATTACAAAGAGATAAGGGCGTTATGACTGATGAGGTTCAGAAAACCACTCGATCAATTACAAAAAATCTTCCTCCAATTATATGTCATGAGTTTAAGGTCATTAAAGATGAGATCTTTTTTTATTTAGATCTCTTTTTTTTTTTGGTGCAAAGGGTGAATATATTTATATTAATACCAAACAAATTACAAGATTTTGACAATTCACTGGAATGGACATTGTGTTTAGATCTCTTTGTCCCAAACACAAATTCAATTTTAAAACGCCAAAGTATCCACGCCTTAGATCGAAGAACCACCACTTCAAAAATGGGATATAGCTAGGGATGAATGAAGGTCCGCTTGATCCGCTAGGGTGTTGATGTCTTAATTGGATGAGACTTGGAGGTTTTGAATATTCCACCAGTTAAATACAGCAAGCCACGTCTCACATGCAAACGGACATCAAACAAATATATGTGACTCCGTTTCGATCTCGTTATCACAAACTTGGTTGGTACTTACTATATTTTTTTGTTTCAAGCACTAAATATTTTATCCTTAGCATAAACCTACGTGAATCCAACCCGAATAAAGGTATCGCGAAAAATAAAAAGAAAAAAATAAGAACTTATTGAACAAAAGAATGTTACATTCACAAAAGTTTATAAAATTATATCCACACATGACTTGACAATTAAATATAGAGGGTAAAAAGAAGAAAGAAAGATTATGATGCAATATGATTTGATCACTATACTTGCATGCTAACTCATTGTGTGAGTAGAATTTTGTAAACTCTTTGTTGACGCATCATTGCTCAAGTTTGAATATCCTCGAGATGTTATCAGGTTATGGAATACATTGGATCTTAATTTAATTTGCACTTAAGTTTCACGTGCATTGGCTGCATATTTGCATACTTGGATGGGTGATAAGTATTTTTGAGGGGCTTCGACGGCATGTTTTAGTTCAGTGTTCGCACTTTCAAGTTTCTTCATAAGTACGTTTGCATTCAGATTATGGTTCATTGGTGCGTATGTCTCTTTTTCAAGTTGTTGCTAAAGTGTAGTTCTTCTACACTTTTGCAATACATGAAAAAAGCACCTTATAAGGAACATGACAGTAGGGATACAAGATAATCGCCACCCATGGTCGCAAAACAGATTTTCTTTTACTACGATTCAAAATCCAACAAAAAGAGTGCGGAATCTATTCTTTGAGATGGTCCATGGATGATTCGTGGAATTCCTATATTTCTTAATAAGTGATCAACCTTGGTGTTTTGAAAGAAGATTTGTCTTGTGGGTGAAGCTCCATGATGTTCCTTTGGTTGCATATACTTCGGATGGTGAGCTTGATCACCTTTAAGATTGGTACTCCTATGATTCTTGACTCGTATACGAATAATATGTTTTGGATTCATGGGGGAGGATCAGCTATGCTAGGGCCTTGATTGAAATTAATGTGTCTAATGAGTTTCGTGATAATCTGGTGTTTCCGTTCCAAAGCTTAATGGAAGTGCATATACGAAAGAGTCTATTCGTATCGAATATAAATGGGAACCCCCTTGTTGTGGTACATGTTTGTTATATGGTCCTTCTCTTGCTGATATTCCCAAAGGTGCTCCTAAACGTGTGGTAAATGTGATTGATAAAGGCAAGGGTCAGATTTCAGGTGTATCAAAGAGGATTTTGAATGATTGTTTTACTTTAGTGAAGCGAAAAGGAGCTAATCCTAAGAGGGTTCACGGGGTATCTATGAACAAGAAAGTTGAATATAGGTTGGTTGCGAAACTACAAACTAATACCAAGGCTACTATTCCAAGAAAAAAACACAAATGAGGCTTTTACATCGAGTCATCCTAAAAAGGATGCTAATATGGTGAATACCTCAAATGTGTTTGCTGCTGTAAGTGAGTTAGATGATGGTTCTAAAGTTCGCCTAATGTTGACGTTTCATGTGTTTCGAACATTACACCTTCTATTGATGAGGGTTACGTTATGAGCAAGGATAAAGATGATAAAAAGGTTGATGATCTAGATAATGCAGATAGTGATGATGATGAAGTGTTCGAGGTCTACAGGGAAACTGCTAGTTTTATGGCATCTACGAGTTCCAGCGTTAATGAAGTTTCTAAAAGTGGCAGTGGAGTGGGTAAGAAGAGCTTATATGAGTAATGGAAGGAGGAGACCTATGATGAAAACCCGTATGATGATGATGATTTTAATGATTGTGGTTTGACTAATGCCGAAATGGAGTTTGCTAACGCGTTTGACATTAGTATCTGTGGTCAACTTAGATAGGGTTTATTTTAGGTCTCATAAGTTTGGCATGTCACTCTTATGCTAGTTTAGGTGTCAAGCACACAATAGGAGTGTTTATTTGGCTGTTTGGGCTGAGATGTGAAATTTTCTCTTATTCGTTGTACTTAATTGTTTTTTGGCATAATTAAATTTTCCAAGGGTAACCCTTTACCAAAAAAAAAAAAAAATTAAATATTTTAAATTTTCAAATCATTTTTTTAATTTTAAATCTACAACGATGACATCGTCGTCGCAAAAGGTTTGGCGGAAAGCTTTTGTATCGGAGGAAAATTTTCGTGACCAGTACCAAAAAGACTTCAGCATCGTCATATAGCAACGACTATGTCGTCGCTATAGGCAAAAGTCAAGGTCAAAGATATAACACGAGCCCTTTTTGTCTTCTAGCGAACCTCGTTGCTAAAAGTATTGGTCAAAGACGGAGCTATAAAACTGAGATTTCCGTTGTTTAGTGGACTTATTGCGACGACATTGGTTGTCGCTAAAAACTCCCCGTCGCCAGAAGTCAAAACTGGAGCTAGCAAGTCCCAACATGGCATCACAATTGTTGATATTATATTCGGCCTCAAAACCTTAAAAATGAGGTAAAGCACAGAAAGCCCATTTGTTGGCCCAAAAAGTATTTTCAATACTATCTGTTACAACATGCAGTATCAATATAACGACCTAAGCGCATATGCTTACATACCAACCATGACATAGGCTATGCTGATCAATATGAACAACTCAATACAACGTATATACTTATATAGCTTCAATTTCATCAAAGAATGAAGCAAGTTCCACCATCACATGGTTGTGGATGTCCAACGACAATGCCTGCAGCTGGATAGAAACCATTGTAACAAGGGGGAGGAGGAGGAGGGCAGAATATCGCACAAGGATCTGTCATTGGTTTGTCATCGGGTTTCTTAGGTGGTCCAACACTTACCATTTGTGCTATCTTCCCAATTTTTCTAACTCGTTTTACAACACACACAGGATCAACATCTCCAATTACAACTAACATTTGCTTCTCTAGATTCACTGACACTTCATTGATGCCAGATAGTTTTGTTACCGCCTTTAGTACTTCTGTCTTGCATTTTTCACAATGCATGTTCACTTTCACTTCTATTTTCTGAAACATATATAAAATTAGTGAGATCACATCATCTTACATTAGAATAAATAATATATATTAAGCAGGCGGTATACATTAATTCCTGTGAAATATTTTAAATCATTGATGTAACATACTAACATGCTGTATTAAATTTTCAGAAGGTTAGTTGAGGAGCTTCATTTGAGGAATTATTCATCAAAACCAGTTGACGATGAAACACATTGTTGACTTTGTTAGCAGACAAAACGCCGATGCATCATGTAAATATACTACAAGAATCGGGCCTTTTAGCCACGACACAAAGTCAAAGATTGATATTCGCTTATTTTGTCGTTTAATGGCTTTTTGGCGACGACTTACATCGTGGCTAGAATCCCCGATTCTTGTAGTATAATGCACGATATGTGAAGCGTTCAATGATGGTTGCCTGACACTTTCAGGGTGCCAAACCTATTCATTTCACCATACAAATGGTCCATAACTAGCCAGCTCAAAAATATGGGTGCAAACCAGACTATAAATAAACGAACAAAACACCCTAACGATGTAACTAGAAATTATTTTGTTTGGATAGTGATACCATGTCTCTGTACACATGTCCAACTTGATTTTCGCTCAAATAGGCGTTAACCTAATTAAGATCTTCTCCATCTGTGCACATACATATAGCGAGATTCGAGAGGCTGGTTATCATCACAACCAATGGCGTATATACTTCACCTTTTTGCGAGTTGCTATCCAGGGGTTCATGCATACAAACCCCTCCATATAAAGCAAAAAGAAAATATATCCTTAATATAGGATGGATATAAATAATTCCAAAAGAATATGGTATTCATTTGCAAATTCAGTTTTACTCTTTACACAAAACTAAGCAATTAATGGCTACACACATTCATATTTTGCAAATTAAATACAAAGTTATGATTTTTGATCTTTATTTTTGCCACAAATGATTAATTCGTTTAGTTCATGGTGCCCATATAGTCACACAATTTATAGGTTATATATGGTTACGAATCCTATTAATTACAAAGACTCGGAGGCATGTGCGTGAGAGACTAGAGTGATTTAAAATGCATACTGAATGAACATCAAAACTAATTTAGAAGCAAAACGCTATGTAAAGAAACGCGTGCGGTATGCTTGTGAAACTAATTAAAACGAGCAGAGCTTATTACTACATATGTACATTACCTTAGGCATTTTAAGGCCGACGACAAATGAAGCGATACGAACCAATATAATGTATTGAGGCCGATGACAAGTGATGCAAAATGAAACAATGTATGTATCTCCTTCGGAACAAAGTATCTATATTTATACACCCCTATAGTCCTATATATAGATGGTACATATAATGATTGTCAAATATGCAATAGTTTGTACATGATGAAATGGTCTAGTTGACATTAGATGTGACATTGTCAAAGTCAGAGCTACATGAAAGTATTGAAAACGATGTTTTGAGGGCTTACATATATATAGGGTATAGTCTAATAGTACAATACTTATATTTCAACTAGCTTGTTTAGAAGAAGCAACGACTAAATTAATGTGGTCCTATGACTCCAATTTGGTGGATGTCATCAAAGTATCAAACAATGATAGTGTAGGTTTAACCTTATATGCAAAAAGTAAGAGATAGTTATGTAGTAACGACCACCATATTCTTTAATTGGTTGAATCTTTCTGTGATGTCTAGTTGATTNGATAGTGATACCATGTCTCTGTACACATGTCCAACTTGATTTTCGCTCAAATAGGCGTTAACCTAATTAAGATCTTCTCCATCTGTGCACATACATATAGCGAGATTCGAGAGGCTGGTTATCATCACAGCCAATGGCGTATATACTTCACCTTTTTGCGAGTTGCTATCCAGGGGTTCATGCATACAAACCCCTCCATATAAAGCAAAAAGAAAATATATCCTTAATATAGGATGGATATAAATAATTCCAAAAGAATATGGTATTCATTTGCAAATTCAGTTTTACTCTTTACACAAAACTAAGCAATTAATGGCTACACACATTCATATTTTGCAAATTAAATACAAAGTTATGATTTTTGATCTTTATTTTTGCCACAAATGATTAATTCGTTTAGTTCATGGTGCCCATATAGTCACACAATTTATAGGTTATATATGGTTACGAATCCTATTAATTACAAAGACTCGGAGGCATGTGCGTGAGAGACTAGAGTGATTTAAAATGCATACTGAATGAACATCAAAACTAATTTAGAAGCAAAACGCTATGTAAAGAAACGCGTGCGGTATGCTTGTGAAACTAATTAAAACGAGCCGAGCTTATTACTACAGATGTACATTACCTTAGGCATTTTAAGGCCGACGACAAATGAAGCGATACGAACCAATATAATGTATTGAGGCCGATGACAAGTGATGCAAAATGAAACAATGTATGTATCTCCTTCAGAACAAAGTATCTATATTTATACACCCCTATAGTCCTATATATAGATGGTACATATAATGATTGTCAAATATGCAATAGTTTGTACATGATGAAATGGTCTAGTTGACATTAGATGTGACATTGTCAAAGTCAGAGCTACATGAAAGTATTGAAAACGATGTTTTGAGGGCTTACATATATATAGGGTATAGTCTAATAGTACAATACTTATATTTCAACTAGCTTGTTTAGAAGAAGCAACGACTAAATTAATGTGGTCCTATGACTCCAATTTGGTGGATGTCATCAAAGTATCAAACAATGATAGTGTAGGTTTAACCTTATATGCAAAAAGTAAGAGATAGTTATGTAGTAACGACCACCATATTCTTTAATTGGTTGAATCTTTCTGTGATGTCTAGTTGATTTGGGTGTATACAAGCGATCATTTTTCTTTTATAATTTTAAGAAGTTAAACCTATGAAATGTTATGGATACAAGGATATCACAATGACGATAATTTTTTTTGAATTTCGTAGATGTCTTAGAAACTTATTTCGATATATTTTTATAATACATCATGTGAGAACTTAGTCACGTATTATAACATGATAATTATCAAGTTGGGAAATATGAAGGTATGATTAATTATCAAGTTGTTCAAAAAAAATTATCAAGTTGACACTCAATGAGAACTTTTCAACTTCAGCTGTCTAAGAATCTTTGAAAGTTGAAACCTAGGAAGAGGAAGCTGAGAAAATGATATATTCTTAGACTTCCAATTTGTGTAGTTGGTACAAATTAATGATTAGGTTAAGAGCAACCATGATACTAATTAAGTATCACCTCGTATAAAAATGTTTAGCGTGAGGTCAAAAGCATATTTGTTACTCGTTAGATGAGCTACTCTATAGCAATATTTCAACTTGTTACATAGTTGTACTGAGGTCGTATGGTGTCTAAAACTAATTAATGATCTTAAGACCGCTAAAAGTTTGATCAATTCTATGTTCAGAGGGTACGTAATGCTGCGAGGCGTCTCGCATGGAGAGTTTCACATTCATTTAAAAAAGCTGTATAGATTTCCATTCCGTGTGAAGTTGATAACTTGATCGGACATGTACAACTAGGGTCGTAAACGAACCAGACGAACATGAACGGAGCCTTGTTCATTTTCGTTCGTTTAATTTTAACAGGACAAATAAATGGACAAGAACGCTTAAACGGACAAATTTTCTTGGTCATGTTCGTTTATTAAAAAAACTAGCAGGGTACCTGCGCGATGCGGCGGCGGGTACCCTGTAGCTATATTTTACAGCAAGTAAATATTGTTCAATTACATGTTTTTTTCTTTAACAATAACTGCACAAATGAATACACGAAACGAATCGATTTATTTAAATTAATTACTCCGAGAAAGTTATACATGTTTATACTTGTTTTTATTGGAAAAATTATTTCGGACTCAATGGCGAAAGTCCCATATTTTAAAACGTTTGTTTGCTATGTCAAATGGGGCCCACAAGGTTATTATTAAAAGATTTGCCAAAGTTACACTTTCTACCCCTTGTCATAAGTTACACCGCCGCCCTCCTTCTTTTCTCTTCTTGACAAGTTCAGTCCATGTGGTTTTATATAACACCACACACCCACACACGCTCACGCAATTTCTCACACACTCTCCCTCTCTCTAGGGATTGCAACGGGGCGGGGAATATCGGGGATCGTATTTACCATCCCCATCCCCGTTTCTCACTCCCATCTCCATCCCCGCCCCCATCCCCATCAGGGCATTGTTTTGCATCCCCATCCCCGTCCCCAACGGGTATCGGGGATCCCCACAGGGATTCGGGGATTTTCGTCGCATATGAATAATAACATAAAAATTACATAACTAATCGAAAATATAAAGAATTCGCCTATTCTTAATAGTTGGATTAATTAAAACGTCATTCAACTTTAAAACATTGTATGTATTGAAACATCACATATAATATAAAAATATAGTGCATCGAATGAGTGCATTCGGACAAAATATTAGTTGGATAATACGTAGTTAGTGCTTAACATTTTAAAATATTTGATGATTTTGATCCATTAAATATCACATATACATAAAAATATTCTTTCAAGTATAATACTTGTCAATAGTTAGTAACATATAAATATACAAGTACATTTAGTATTAATATACATAAAATTTATACATGTTTGTACGTTACAAGTTCGGGGTCAGGGATTTATGCTATCCCCATACCCGCCCTATCCCCGGTTTCATAATTCGGGTATTCCCCGTCCCATCCCCATCCCCGGTCAACTCAGGGATTCCTCAGTCAAATCGGGTTTGAGGATCGGGTCCCCGTCGGGTACGGATTTTTTTGCCATCTCTACCTCTCTCTAACAACACTCCACCGGAAAGTTTTAAGGTTCCGGCGCCGTCACCGGTTTCCGGCCGAAATTCCGGCAAGTCATTTTCTTCCATTTACGTGTAGATCGAGGCTAGTCCACCATTTCTGGAAAGTTTTGAGCCGAAAGGAGGACGTTTGATCGAACCTTGAAGACCACCGTGATCAAACCTTGTATTTTCAGTTTATTTCATAAAGTTACTTGTATTACTTTTTAGATTATATTTCTAGAATGTAGTTATCGTCTAAAGCTATCAATATCTAGATAATACCAAATTAAATTGTCACGTTTTTTAAATCAAGTAACCTCTATTAGTTTTGTTTTTTAACATGATTTNCTTGTTTTTATTGGAAAAATTATTTCGGACTCAATGGCGAAAGTCCCATATTTTAAAACGTTTGTTTGCTATGTCAAATGGGGCCCACAAGGTTATTATTAAAAGATTTGCCAAAGTTACACTTTTTACCCCTTGTCATAAGTTACACCGCCGCCCTCCTTCTTTTCTCTTCTTGACAAGTTCAGTCCATGTGGTTTTTATATAACACCACACACCCACACACGCTCACGCAATTTCTCACACACTCTCCCTCTCTCTAGGGATGGCAACGGGGCGGGGAATATCGGGGATCGTATTTACCATCCCCATCCCCGTTTCTCACTCCCATCTCCATCCCCGCCCCCATCCCCATCAGGGCATTGTTTTGCATCCCCATCCCCGTCCCCAACGAGTATCGGGGATCCCCACAGGGATTCGGGGATTTTCGCCACATATGAATAATAACATAAAAATTACATAACTAATCGAAAATATAAAGAATTCGCCTATTCTTAAAAACCGTACATTGTAAATAGTTGGATTAATTAAAACGTCATTCAACTTTAAAACATTGTATGTATTGAAACATCACATATAATATAAAAATATAGTGCATCGAATGAGTGCATTCGGACAAAATATTAGTTGGATAATACGTAGTTATTGCTTAACATTTTAAAATATTTGATGATTTTGATCCATTAAATATCACATATACATAAGAATATACTTTCAAGTATAATACTTATCAATACTTAGTAACATATAAATATACAAGTACATTTAGTATTAATATACATAAAATTTATACATGTTTGTACGTTACAAGTTCGGGGTCGGGTTCGGGGTCGGGGATTTATGCTATCCCCATACCCGCCCTATCCCCGGTTTCATAATTCGGGTATTCCCCGTCCCATCCCCATCCCCGGTCAACTCAGGGATTCCTCAGTCAAATCGGGTTTGAGGATCGGGTCCCCGTCGGGTACGGATTTTTTTGCCATCTCTACCTCTCTCTAACAACACTCCACCGGAAGGTTTTAGGGTTCCGGCGCCGTCACCGGATTCCGGCCGAAATTCCGGCAAGTCATTTTCTTCCATTTACGTGTAGATCGAGGCTAGTCCACCATTTCTGGAAAGTTTTGAGCCGAAAGGAGGACGTTTGATCGAACCTTCAAGACCACCGTGATCGAACCTTGTATTTTCAGTTTATTTCATAAAGTTACTTGTATTACTTTTTAGATTATATTTCTAGAATGTAGTTATCGTCTGAAGCTATCAATATCTAGATAATACCAAATTAAATTGTCACATTTTTTAAATCAAGTAACCTCTATTAGTTTTGTTTTTTAACATGATTTTCATTTTGGTTGTCTACTTGTATTTTTTTTTTCCGGTTTCTGCCTTTGTGCTGATAAAATCTTTGGTATTCTCGAATAGATTGAGGAGATGGCATTAATATTGTACATTGTGCTTAAATGGCATTAATTTTTTATTGAGGAGATGACATTAATTTGGTTATTTAATTATATTGTACATTGTGCTTAAATGGTTGTAATTTTTGGTGAAGAGGTGTTTTTAATAACATTAATGTTGTGATTATGGAATTTTGGTCTGAAAATGATATTATGCTTATTTTTGTTGTACAATATGCTTACTTTGTTGTAATTATGAAAATTAGGTGCATTAAAGTGTTATAAATCATGCATTATTTCTTGTAAATTTGAAAATTTTGGAGAGAGAGCACTTTGTGTATTATATGTAGATAGATGAGTTGTTAATGTTCGTTTATTAACACACTAAACGAATGCTAAACGGACATAAACGATCGAACATAAAAAACATAGAAATGCAAACATAAACTTTATTAAATTTTGCACAATATATTGTTTATAAGTGTTATTATGTTTAAACAAATCAATTTTAAAATTATGCAATTAAAAGATATGATGTACGAACATAAATAAACAAATGAACATAAACAAACATAAACGAATGCATAATCGGACGTTCACGAACATAAATGAACGACGCGACTTTTGTTCATGTTCGTTCATTTAATTAAACGAACGTAAAATATTGTTCATGTTTGTTCATTTAATAAATAAACAAATATAAATGAACTTTTTACCAAACGGTTCATGAAATGTTCACTGAACACATTTCGTTCACAACCCTACGGACAACTATTAAGTCATTTTAAATTAAGATGAAGTATTGATCGACTAACTTTCAATATATGATAGATCTTGTTTTGATCGAGTGGTGTTCATTGGTTTGGTTATCGGGTTGTTTAGTTTATTCGGTTACCGCTACCCACCACCACCGCCACCACCCACCACTGCCACCACCCACTACCACCACCCACTGCCGCCGCCACCATCGCCACCCACAACCCACTGCCGTCACCCACTGCCGCCACCCACCACCACCACCACCACTCACCACCGCCACCCACTGCCAACACCAAACTCTAATATATTACGACACTGAAAATTTAGAATAGTTGTAAACTAGCTAGTAAACTATAAAAGATAAAATAATTAGGCTTAACTTTATTTTTTTAATACCAAATTTAAAGTAAATGACTTTCCTACGAGTTGTTTCAAAGTAAATTTCTTTTAGAAACGTTTTATACTATCCTTTTAAGATCTTTTTTATAAAAGAAAATATGATACATCAGTATTTAGTCTAATCATTCTGATTCCCGATCAACATAAATAAATTTCCGTCTATGTTCATTCATGTACTTCTGAAACCAACGAACTGAAATAGTTTTAGTGCCAACATTAAATGTATCTGACTTGACATATTTTCAAATGTTGTGTAGCTAACTTTTTTCACTATGTAATACTTAAACTTTTGAATTTTGACCTTTGTATGCATTTTATTTATGTGCATTGACCATTATATCCTTCTATGTTAATAGTTTTGCTAAAAAATTTAGGGGAAAATGGTAACAAAATACACATAAAGATCAAAATTCAAAAAATTTATGTATAAATAGAAAAAAAAATGGCTACACAAGACTAGAAAATGTGATAAGTTATATGTATTTTTTTAAATAATTATCCCTGTTTTTCGCACCTAAAAGTCAACCAAATATAAATTTATATTGAGGATTAGAGACATACAATAACAATTAAGCAATGGTGTCCACTACCATTTCGACGTATGAGTTGTGAGTTTAGGTAAGGTATTTTGATCAAAAAAAAATGTATAACTAGATCATTAACAATTCTATAACATAAATTATATACAAGTTTATATTGGTGGTGGGTGGCAGCGGTGGGTGGTAGTGGTGGTGGGTGGCGGCAGTGGTGGGTGCCGGTGGTGGAAGGTTGTGGCGACGGTGGGTGGCGGCGGTGGGTGGTGGCAGTGGCAGATGGTGGCGGGTGGTGGCAGTGGTGGATGCCAGTGGTGGGTGGTGGTGGCGGCGGTCGGTGGATGCGTTGGTGGGGTGGGGTGTGGCGGCGGTGGGTGGCGGTGGTTGGTGGCATTAGATGGGTCGTTTCCGAGTAGGTTATTGGCGGGAAAGGGCTTACGGTGCACATTTTGAACAACCACATGGACAAAATTTGTAATTGTTACCTGCTGTCAACCAGTTCCAATGGTCACAATTACTAAGTTTTGAGATTGGTTACTCGCAATGAATTATACCTAAAAAGTAGGTTAACATTTTATAGCCTTTACACTATAGGCATGAATTTTACAAACTAGCTTATATATCGCATTCGGCCTCAAAACCTTACGATTAAGGTAAAGAACAGAAAGCCCATTTGTTGTCCAAATAGTATTTCCAATATTAAAGTATGGTGTGTGTTACAACATGCAGTATCTATATAAAGACCTACACAAAGCATATACTTATATACCAACAATGACATGGGCTATGCTGATCAATATGAACAACTTCAAAACAACATATATACTTATATATATAGCTTCAATTTCATCAAAGAATGAAGCAAGTTCCACCATCACATGGTTGTGGATGTCCAACGACAACGCCAGCTGGATCGAAACCATTGTAACAAAGGGGGGAGGAGGAGGAGGAGGGCAGAATATCGCACATGGTTCTGTCTTTGATTTATCATCGGGTTTCTTGGGTGGTAACAACACTTACCATTTCTGCCATCTTTCCGATTTTTCTAACGCGTTTTACAACACACACAGTATCAAAATCTCCTATTACAACTAACATTTGCTTCTCTAGATCCACTGACACTTCATTGATACCAGAAAGTTTTGTTACCGCCTTTAGTACTTCCGTCTTGCATTTTTCACAATGCACGTTCACTTTCACTTCTATTTTCTGAAACATATAAAATTAGTGAGATCACATCATCTTACGGTAGAATGAACAATATATTAAGAGGGCGATGTACATTCCTGTGAAATATTTTAAATCATTGATGTAAAATACTAACATATTAAACTTTCAAAAGGTTAGTTGAGGAATGAGGAGGCCTCATTTGAGGAAGCTGGCCCTATGCATCAAAACCAGATGACGATAAAACACATTGTTGGTGACTTTGTTAGCAGACAAAACGCCGATGCATCAGGTAGGATGAGTATAATTTGTATCGTCTAATTCCAAAAAAATGTTGTATTCATTTGAAAATTCAGTTGTAGATTTACACAAAACTAAGTAAATAATGGCTACAGACATTCAATATTTTGCAACTTAAATACAAAGTTATGATTTCTGATCTTGTTTTTGCCACAAATGAATAATTCGTTTAGTTCGTGTTACCCATATTGTCACACCATTTATAGGTTATGGTCACGAATTCTATTAATTAAAAAGAGTCAAAGACTCGCGGGCATGTGCATGAGAGACTAGACTGATGTAAAATCTATACTGAATGAACATCAAAACTAACTTATAGAAACAAAATGTACAAAGCATATACTTACATACCAACAATGACATGGGCTATGCTGATCAATATGAACAACTTCAAAACAACATATATACTTATATATATAGCTTCAATTTCATCAAAGAATGAAGCAAGTTCCACCATCACATGGTTGTGGATGTCCAACGACAACGCCAGCTGGATAGAAACCATTGTAACAAGGGGGGAGGAGGAGGAGGAGGAGGAGGGCAGAATATCGCACATGGTATTGTCTTTGATTTATCACCGGGTTTCTTAGGTGGTCCAACACTTACCATTTCTGCTATCTTTCCGATTTTTCTAACGCGTTTTATAATACACACAGGATCAACATCTCCTATTACAACTAACATTTGCTTCTCTAGATCCACTGACACTTCATTGATACCAGAAAGTTTTGTTACCGCCTTTAGTACTTCTGTCTTGCATTTTTCACAATGCATGTTCACTTTCACTTCTATTTTAAATTAGTGAGATCACATCATCTTACGGTAGAATGAACAATATATTAAGAGGGCGATGTACATTCCTGTGAAATATTTTAAATCATTGATGTAAAATACTAACATATTAAACTTTCAAAAGGTTAGTTGAGGAATGAGGAGGCCTCATTTGAGGAAGCTGGCCCTATGCATCAAAACCAGGTGACGATAAAACACATTGTTGGTGACTTTGTTAGCAGACAAAACGCCGATGCATCAGGTAGGATGAATATAATTTGTATCGTCTAATTCCAAAAAAATGTTGTATTCATTTGAAAATTCAGTTGTAGATTTACACAAAACTAAGTAAATAATGGCTACAGACATTCAATATTTTGCAACTTAAATACAAAGTTATGATTTCTGATCTTGTTTTTGCCACAAATGAATAATTCGTTTAGTTCGTGTTCCCCATATTGTCACACCATTTATAGGTTATGGTTACGAATTCTATTAATTAAAAAGAGTCAAAGACTCGCGGGCATGTACATGAGAGACTAGACTGATGTAAAATCTATACTGAATGAACATCAAAATTAACTTATAGAAACAAAATACTATCTAAAGAAACGTATGTGGTATGCTTGTGAAACTAATTAAAACGAGCCGAGCTTATTACTACAGATGTACATTACCTTAGGCATTTTGAGGGCAGCGAGAAATGAAGCGATATGAACCAATATATATTGAGGCCGATGACAAGTGATGCGAAATGAACCAATGTATATATCTCCTTCGAAACTAAGTATCTATATTTATACACTCCGCGTTTTAGTGCTAACATTAAATGTATCTAACTTGGCATATTTTCGAATGTTGTGTAGCTAACTTTTTTCGCCATATAATACTTAAACTTTTGAATTTTGACCTTTGTATGCATTTTATTTATGTGCATTGACCATTATATCCTTCTATGTTAATAGGTTGGCTAAAAAATATAGGAGAAAATGGTAACAAAATACACATAGAGATCAAAATTCAAAAATTTATGTATAAATAGAAGAAAAAAATGGCTACACAAGACTAGAAAATGTGATAAGTTATATGTATTTTTTTAAATAATTATCCCTGTTTTTCGCACCTAAAAGTCAAACAAAAATAAATTTATATTGAGGATTAGAGACATGCAATAATAATTAAGCAATGGTGTCCACTACCATTTCGACGTATGAGTTGTGAGTTTAGGTAAGGTATTTTGATCTAAAAAATTTAAAACTAGATCATTAACAATTCTATAACATAAATTATATACAAGTTTATATTGGTGGTGGGTGGGAGCGGTGGGTGGTGGTGGTGGCAGTGGTGGGTGGTGGTGGCGGCGGTCGGTGGTTGCGTTGGTGGGGTGTGGTGGCGGTGGGTTGCGGTGGTTGGTGGCATTAGATGGGTCATTTTCGAGTAGGTTATTGGCTGGAAAGGGCTTACGGTGCACATTTTGAACAACCACATGGACAAAATTTGTAATTGTTACCTGCTGTCAACCAGTACCAACGGTCGCAATTAGTCGTTTTGAGATTGGTTACTCGCAATGAATCATACCTAAAAAGTAGGTTAACATTTTATAGCCTTTACACTATAGGCATGAATTTTACAAACTAGCTTATATCGTATTCGGCCTCAAAACCTTACGATTAAGGTAAAGAACAGAAAGCATTTGTTGTCCAAATAGTATTTCCAATATTAAAGTATGGTGTGTGTTACAACATGCAGTATCTATATAAAGGCCTACACAAAGCATATACTTACATACCAACAATGACATGGGCTATGCTGATCAATATGAACAACTTCAAAACAGCGTATATACTTATATATATAGCTTCGATTTCATCAAAGAATGAAGCAAGTTCTACCATCACATGGTTGTGGATGTCCAACGACAATGCCAGCTGGATAGAAACCATTGTAACAAGGGGGGGAGGAGGGCAGAATATCGCACATGGTTCTGTCTTTGATTTATCATCGGGTTTCTTGGGTGGTCCAACACTTACCATTTCTGCTATCTTTCCAATTTTTCTGACGCGTTTTACAACACACACAGGATCAACATATCCTATTACAACTAACATTTGCTTCTCTAGATCCACTGACACTTCATTGATACCAGAAAGTTTTGTTACCGCCTTTAGTACTTCTGTCTTGCATTTTTCACAATGCATGTTCACTTTCACTTCTATTTTCTGAAACATATAAAATTAGTGAGATAACATCATCTTACGGTAGAATGAACAATATATTAAGAGGGCGATGTACATTCCTGTGAAATATTTTAAATCATTGATGTAAAATACTAACAAATTAAACTTTCAAAAGGTTAGTTGAGGAATGAGGAGGCCTCATTTGAGGAAGCTGGCCCTATGCATCAAAACCAGGTGACGATAAAACACATTGTTGGTGACTTTGTTAGCAGACAAAACGCCGATGCATCTGGTAGGATGAATATAATTTGTATCGTCTAATTCCAAAAAAATGTTGTATTCATTTGAAAATTCAGTTGTAGATTTACACAAAACTAAGTAAATAATGGCTACCGACATTCAATATTTTGCAAATTAAATACAAAGTTATGATTTCTGATCTTGTTTTTGCCACAAATGAATAATTCGTTTAGTTCGTGTTACCCATATTGTCACACCATTTATAGGTTATGGTTACGAATTCTATTAATTAAAAAGAGTCAAAGACTCGCGGGCATGTGCATGAGAGACTAGACCGATGTAAAATCTATACTGAATGAACATCAAAACTAACTTATAGAAACAAAATCCTATCTAAAGAAACGTATGTGGTATGCTTGTGAAACTAATTAAAACGAGCCGAGCTTATTACTACAGATGTACATTACCTTAGGCATTTGAGGGCAGCGAGAAATGAAGCGATATGAACCAATATATATTGAGGCCGACGACAAGTGATGCGAAATGAACCAATGTATATATCTCCTTCGAAACTAAGTATCTATATTTATACACTCCGCGTTTTAGTGCTAACATTAATTGTATCTAACTTGGCATATTTTCGAATGTTTTGTAGCTAACTTTTTTCGCCATATAATACTTAAACTTTTGAATTTTGACCTTTGTATGCATTTTATTTATGTGCATTGACCATTATATCCTTCTATGTTAATAGGTTGGCTAAAAAATATAGGAGAAAATGGTAACAAAATACACATAGAGATCAAAATTCAAAAATTTATGTATAAATAGAAGAAAAAAATGGCTACACAAGACTAGAAAATGTGATAAGTTATATGTATTTTTTTAAATAATTATCCCTGTTTTTCGCACCTAAAAGTCAAACAAAAATAAATTTATATTGAGGATTAGAGACATGCAATAATAATTAAGCAATGGTGTCCACTACCATTTCGACGTATGAGTTGTGAGTTTAGGTAAGGTATTTTGATCTAAAAAATTTAAAACTAGATCATTAACAATTCTATAACATAAATTATATACAAGTTTATATTGGTGGTGGGTGGCAGCGGTGGGTGGTGGTGGTGGCAGTGGTGGGTGGTGGTGGCGGCGGTCGGTGGTTGCGTTGGTGGGGTGTGGCGGCGGTGGGTGGCGGTGGTTGGTGGCATTAGATGGGTCGTTTCCGAGTAGGTTATTGGCGGGAAAGGGCTTACGGTGCACATTTTGAACAACCACATGGACAAAATTTGTAATTGTTACCTGCTGTCAACCAGTTCCAACGGTCGCAATTAGTCGTTTTGAGATTGGTTACTCGCAATGAATCATACCTAAAAAGTAGGTTAACATTTTATAGCCTTTACACTATAGGCATGAATTTTACAAACTAGCTTATATCGTATTCGGCCTCAAAACCTTACGATTAAGGTAAAGAACAGAAAGCATTTGTTGTCCAAATAGTATTTCCAATATTAAAGTATGGTGTGTGTTACAACATGCAGTATCTATATAAAGGCCTACACAAAACATATACTTACATACCAACAATGACATGGGCTATGCTGATCAATATGAACAACTTCAAAACAGCATATATACTTATATATATAGCTTCAATTTCATCAAAGAATGAAGCAAGTTCCACCATCACATGGTTGTGGATGTCCAACGACAATGCCAGCTGGATAGAAACCATTGTAACAAGGGGGAGGAGGAGGAGGAGGAGGGCAGAATATCGCACATGGTTCTGTCTTTGATTTATCATCGGGTTTCTTGGGTGGTCCAACACTTACCATTTCTGCTATCTTTCCAATTTTTCTAACGCGTTTTACAACACACACAGGATCAACATCTCCTATTACAACTAACATTTGCTTCTCTAGATCCACTGACACTTCATTGATACCAGAAAGTTTTGTTACCGCCTTTAGTACTTCTGTCTTGCATTTTTCACAATGCATGTTCACTTTTACTTTTTATTTTCTGAAACATATAAAATTAGTGAGATCACATCATCTAACGGTAGAATGAACAATATATTAAGAGGGCGATGTACATTCCTGTGAAATATTTTAAATCATTTATGTAAAATACTAACATATTAAACTTTCAAAAGGTTAGTTGAGGAATGAGGAGGCCTCATTTGAGGAAGCTGGCCCTATGCATCAAAACCAGGTGACGATAAAACACATTGTTGGTGAGTTTGTTAGCAGACAAAACGCCGATGCATCAGGTAGGATGAATATAATTTGTATCGTCTAATTCCAAAAAAATGTTGTATTCATTTGAAAATTCAGTTGTAGATTTACACAAAACTAAGTAAATAATGGCTACAGACATTCAATATTTTGCAACTTAAATACAAAGTTATGATTTCTGATCTTGTTTTTGCCACAAATGAATATTTTGCAACTTAAATCCAAGTCTCATCCAATTAAGACATCACCACCCTAGCGGATCAAGCGGACCTTCATTCATCTCTAGCTATATCCCATTTTTGAAGTGGTGGTTCTTCGATCTATGCTGTGGATACTTTGGCCTTTTAAAAATGAATTTGTGTTTGGGACAAAGAGATCTAAACACAATGTCCATTCCAGTGAATTGTCAAAATCTTGTAATTTGTTTGGTATTAATATAAATATATTCACCCTTTGCACCAAAAAAAAAGAGATATAAATAAAAAAGATCTCATCTTTAATGACCTTAAACTCATGACATATAATTGGAGGAAGATTTTTTGTAATTGATCGAGTGGTTTTCTGAACCTCATAAGTCATAACGCCCTTATCTCTTTGTAGTCTCTATCTAGCTTCTTGCTATCTTTATATTTTATCTCAATTTTCTGTTCTGGAAAAAAAACTAAAAAAGTTATGTGTTCACCAACAACTACAGTGAAATGGTAAAGTTAAATTTATATTTATGTCGAATATAATAGCACACATTAGATGAGCTATTGAGCTAATTAACACTAGTATAAGTGACTCATTATTCTTTTACAAACTAAATAAACAACACATGCAAAAGTCGAAACTAGTATAATTACATTCATTATATAAGAAATTTTAACAACAAATATATGTAAAACTGGTTGCATGTTCATATCAAAGTATATAGCACCCTCCACGATCACATGATTGTGGATATCCAACCATAACAGGACCATAGACATCATTACAAACAGGCCATGGATTCGGGTAAATTATTTGGCAAAGATCTTTGCAAGGCTCGGGATTAGGTTTAGGAGGATCAGGTTTCTTGGGTGGTCCAACGCTTACGATTTCTGCTATCTTTCCAATCTTTCTAACACGAGCCACAATACACACCGGATCAACATCTCCAATTACGATCAACATTTGTTTCTCTAAATCCGCTGATACTTCATCGATACCTATTACTTTCGTCACGGCCTTTAGCACTTTCGTCTTGCATGCTTGAGAATGCATGTTCACTTTCAGCTCTATTTTCTGACAAATGATCGATATACTTTCATATCATTAGCAATGATGTAAAGATAATTAAAACGTAGCATATGAAGTAATTTACTAGAGGCATTACCTTAGACATCGTCTAGCTTTAGGCCAACGACAACTGCAATAACACAAACAATGAGCTACCACTACAACAAATGGGTTAATTTTACACATTTATTAGGACACATATACACAATTTAAAGTGTGTACAAATATTGAGTCCACGCTTAATTGTTGCGTGTCAAATATGGGCGTCACAAAAGAACACAAAATACACTAAAAAACGTGTAGAAAATTGTACAAGTATTCACACTAAAAAGCGTGTAGAAAATTCCCCACACTAAAAAGCTTGTAGAAGGCAGAAACTTCCTTGTGCATAAAGGTACACTCCTACAAGCGTGGACAAATCAACACTGACAAAACATATGTAAACTACTCAATATTGATATGGACCTTTAATTTCTAAAACAAATATATACATAAATCAACACAGACAAAATATATATAAACTACTCATAATACAAGCTGAAGACAAGTGAACACTGAGAGTACAAAGGAAAATGCAAAACAAATTCAAGTTCACTTCAGAAGAAAAGAAGCTAAAATGAGATACTACAGTTTTTGCTATGGATCTTGCTAGGACTCTTCCTAATTATTTTCACTTAAAACGCACTTATGATAGATTTGCAAATACATCACGTGCTTGATGGGGTAATAGCATCCATGTCTTTCCGGGTGTTAATTTCAATCCTGTAACCATAAAAATAAAAATTAGAAAGAAGAAAGCGTAGATGCACCTTTATGCAATGAAATTTATCGTTGGTTATAGCATTGATCGATCTTTGAGAAACAAGATTAACCTTTAAGAGTTAACCATAAACCATCTATCGCATCAAAGTATTTATTTGCAAAAACAATCAAGAATCGTGTGAGATAAGAGGTTGGGATTGGCATGACAACATCACTAGATATCAATTATAACAAAAAAAATGAGACATGTATAAGAAAGATGTAGTTACCGGTAGTAGTAGTAATAATCAGGTATGCTAGATGGTGATTGTGATGTAACAGCTAGCCATCAGAGCACCGATGATCCTCTATACACTGGAAAGAGAAAAAAGATTATCGAAGAGATTACATACAGATGATTATATAAGAACAAAGGTCCTAATTTAACTTTACTGACCATTGATATAAGGAGCACCCTGTTCTGAACCATCAGTGGTTTCCCCTTGTAAACCTGGTATGATCTCAGTCATTAATCTAACGATTTTGGTATCTTCACTTTAGCTTTCTTAACAACGACCCCATCTAGGATCTGTACAAACCTGTTCCAAGTATAAAATAAAATTCATTTAGCCATTAAATTAATAGCATCTAGCAGCAAAAATAGTGATGCATTAATTATTTGCTTACTGCAATAGAAGGTGCAAAAGCATATTGTATGTCAGTTGCTCTAACTTCAAGTGCTGTGCACTCTATGGTTCTACTCTAAATATCGTCACTTGTACTCGTCACTTACACATAGATGAGCGAACATACACTTACAACGACACCTCAATGACCGGTCGACGTTGTCGGTATGCCCGTTTAGCTCAAGATCGTTAGCCTTTTTTTTTTTTTTGAACGGCGGCTTCAAGATCGTTAGCCTTTTTTTTTGAATGGCGGCTTCAAGATCGTTAGCCTTGGTCTGTAAGTAACTACCTACACCATGTAACACACAACATCAAATCAGTTTGAGAAAAGAGTTGACAAGGTAGCGTAAGGAGAAATGGGTATGAATAATTGAAGGGAGATGGTGATTCTTACTAACCTTTCATCCCGAGATGATTGACCCACGAAGCTCTTGTTGATGCGTCTTGTCCATTTGAGCATGAGTTGATTGAAAAACAGGCAGGTGAAAGCCAATTGGGCTAAAATGGGTACTTTTGGTTTAGGCCAAACTGGATGGTGAACATTCTTGTATCTTTATGATCTAAACCTCAGCTTTGACGATGAGATCGATATAAGGA